>CAWUFW010024575.1:0-58188 GCA_963921515.1 Calotriton arnoldi | reverse complement strand
CTGGGGTGGTGGAGTGAGCTAAAGAATGATGATGGATTAAACCCAGATCAGTTGACTGGGGGTGAGTGTTTGATTTGCTCAAGCGCTCCGTCCATCATCCCCTTTGGTATCGCTTTGTTCGCCTCTAAGTTGGCAGGGTATGCCCAGACGTGGGTCCCTTGCTCACTTTGCCACTGGATTCAAGCTAGCCTGGCTGATGACGGCTGAATAGCCAGAAACCGGTCCCAGGATGCTTGTTTCCGGTCCAGGGAAGACATGGCTTGGCAGTTCGGGCTGGACTGTTCCCATGAGGCACAGGGTCAGACTGATTTGCATATGGCCATGTCTGGAACTGGGGTGGTGGAGTGAGCTAAAGAATGATGATGGATTAAACCCAGATCAGTTGACTGGGGGTGAGTGTTTGATTTGCTCAAGCGCTCCGTCCATCATCCCCTTTGTATCGCTTTGTTCGCCTCTAAGTTGGCAGGGGTATGCCCAGACGTGGGTCCCTTGCTCACTTTGCCACTGGATTCAAGCTAGCCTGGCTGATGACGGCTGAATAGCCAGAAACCGGTCCCAGGATGCTTGTTTCCGGTCCAGGGAAGACATGGCTTGGCAGTTCGGGCTGGACTGTTCCCATGAGGCACAGGGTCAGACTGATTTGCATATGGCCATGTCTGAACTGGGGTGGTGGAGTGAGCTAAAGAATGATGATGGATTAAACCCAGATCAGTTGACTGGGGGTGAGTGTTTGATTGGCTCAAGCGCTCCGTCCATCATCCCCTTTGGTATCGCTTGTTCGCCTCTAAGTTGGCAGGGTATGCCCAGACGTGGGTCCCTTGCTCACTTTGCCACTGGATTCAAGCTAGCCTGGCTGATGACGGCTGGAATAGCCAGAAACCGGTCCCAGGATGCTTGTTTCCTGGTCCAGGGAAGACATGGCTTGGCAGTTCGGGCTGGACTGTTCCCATGAGGCACAGGGTCAGACTGATTTGCATATGGCCATGTCTGAACTGGGGTGGTGGAGTGAGCTAAAGAATGATGATGGATTAAACCCAGATCAGCTGACTGGGGGTGAGTGTTTGATTTGCTCTAAGCGCTCCGTCCATCATCCCCTTTGGTATCGCTTTGTTCGCCCTAAGTTGGCAGGGGTATGCCCAGACGTGGGTCCCTTGCTCACTTTGCCACTGGATTCAAGCCAGCCTGGCTGATGACGGCTGGAATAGCCAGAAACCGGTCCTAGGATGCTTGTTTCCGGTCCAGGGAAGACATGGCTTGGCAGTTCGGGCTGGACTGTTCCCATGAGGCACAGGGTCAGACTGATTTGCATATGGCCATGTCTGGAACTGGGGTGGTGGAGTGAGCTAAAGAATGATGATGGATTAAACCCAGATCAGTTGACTGGGGTGAGTGTTTGATTTGCTCAAGCGCTCCGTCCATCATCCCCTTTGGTATCGCTTTGTTCGCCCTAAGTTGGCAGGGTATGCCCAGACGTGGGTCCCTTGCTCACTTTGCCACTGGATTCAAGCTAGCCTGGCTGATGACGGCTGAATAGCCAGAAACCGGTCCTAGGATGCTTGTTTCCGGTCCAGGGAAGACATGGCTTGGCAGTTCGGGCTGACTGTTCCCATGAGGCACAGGGTCAGACTGATTTGCATATGGCCATGTCTGAACTGGGGTGGTGGAGTGAGCTAAAGAATGATGATGGATTAAACCCAGATCAGTTGACTGGGGGTGAGTGTTTGATTTGCTCAAGCGCTCCGTCCATCATCCCCTTTGGTATCGCTTTGTTCGGCCTCTAGCTGGCAGGGTATGCCCAGACGTAGGTCCCTTGCTCACTTTGCCACTGGATTCAAGCTAGCTCTGGCTGATGACGGCTGAATAGCCAGAAACCGGTCCCAGGAAGTCCAGCTCGTCATGAGCATGGAAGGGGTTAATTGCCGGCATAGATTGGATTTGTTGTCATTCTCCGAAACAGCACTAACGGTTACGCTTGTGTCGAGTGTACTGTAGGCCTAGTCGAGTGACTCGACACAGCTAGAGTTTGTAACTCTATGTACTAGGCTATCCCCGCCACCATTATGTTTCCTTGTATTTTGGCATATTATTGTTTGGCAGTAAGTTCCGTACTGTACTTCGTTCTACTACTCCTCCCACAGTCTCTCTCAGGCGACTGACTGTCTCATTTTCTTTTTTTTGCAAATGCTACTGCCAGGGTCTACTACTACTACTACCACAACCATGGCATGTTGGGAAAGAAAACCATCATCACCATGCAGCCATCGCCGTACCCAAGTTAAACATCAGCAAAAACAACAATTGATGGACAGAATGCAGAACAATGTCATACATTCACCCCAGTACAGAGATCTGGGCCTAAATCCGTCGTTTTTTGCTCACCATGCCATTCCAGTTTGAACCCAGCCATATGCAAATCAGTCATGACCCTGTGCCTCATGGGAACAGTCCAGCCCGAACTGCCAAGCCAGGTCCTCCCTGGACTGGAAACAAGCATCCTAGGACCGGTTTCGGGTTTCACCCTCTTCAGCCAGGATAGCTTGATTCCAGTGGCATGGAGAGCACGGGACCCACGTCTGGGCATACCCGTCCCACTCGGGGTGACAAATGCAAAAACAACAATTGATGGACAGAATGCAGAACAATGTCATACATTCACCCCAGTACAGAGATCTGGGCCTAAATCCATCGTTTTTTTGCTCACCATGCCATTCCAGTTTGAACCCAGCCATATGCAAATCAGTCTTGACCCTGTGCCTCATGGGAACAGTCCAGCCCGAATTTTGGTATCGCTTTGTTCGCCCTAAGTTGGCAGGGTATGCCCAGACGTGGGTCCCTTGCTCACTTTGCCACTGGATTCAAGCTAGCCTGGCTGATGACGGCTGAATAGCCAGAAACCGGTCCCAGGATGCTTGTTTCCGGTCCAGGGAAGACATGGCTTGGCAGTTCGGCTGGACTGTTCCCATGAGGGACAGGGTCAGACTGATTTGCATATGGCCATGTCTGAACTGGGGCGGTGGAGTGAGCTAAAGAATGATGATGGATTAAACCCAGATCAGTTGACTGGGGGTGAGTGTTTGATTAGCTCAAGCGCTCCGTCCATCATCCCCTTTGGTATCGCTTTGTTCGCCCTAAGTTGGCAGGGTATGCCCAGACGTGGGTCCCTTGCTCACTTTGCCACTGGATTCAAACTAGCCTGGCTGATGACGGCTGAATAGCCAGAAACCGGTCCCAGGATGCTTGTTTCCGGTCCAGGGAAGACATGGCTTGGCAGTTCGGGCTGGACTGTTCCCATGAGGCACAGGGTCAGACTGATTTGCACATGGCCATGTCTGAACTGGGGTGGTGGAGTGAGCTAAAGAAAGATGATGGATTAAACCCAGATCAGTTGACTGGGGGTGAGTGTTTGATTAGCTCAAGCGCTCCGTCCATCATCCCCTTTGGTATCGCTTTGTTCGCCCTAAGTTGGCAGGGTATGCCCAGACGTGGGTCCCTTGCTCACTTTGCCACTGGATTCAAGCTAGCCTGGCTGATGACGGCTGAATAGCCAGAAACCGGTCCCAGGATGCTTGTTTCCGGTCCAGGGAAGACATGGCTTGGCAGTTCGGGCTGGACTGTTCCCATGAGGCACAGGGTCAGACTGATTTGCATATGGCCATGTCTGAACTGGGGTGGTGGAGTGAGCTAAAGAATGATGATGGATTAAACCCAGATCAGTTGACTGGGGGTGAGTGTTTGATTAGCTCAAGCGCTCCGTCCATCATCCCCTTTGGTATCGCTTTGTTCGCCCTAAGTTGGCAGGGTATGCCCAGACATGGGTCCCTTGCTCACTTTGCCACTGGATTCAAGCTAGCCTGGCTGATGACGGCTGAATAGCCAGAAACCGGTCCCAGGATGCTTGTTTCCGGTCCAGGGAAGACATGGCTTGGCAGTTCGGGCTGGACTGTTCCCATGAGGCACAGGGTCAGACTGATTTGCACATGGCCATGTCTGAACTGGGGTGGTGGAGTGAGCTAAAGAATGATGATGGATTAAACCCAGATCAGTTGACTGGGGGTGAGTGTTTGATTAGCTCAAGCGCTCCGTCCATCATCCCCTTTGGTATCGCTTTGTTCGCCCTAAGTTGGCAGGGTATGCCCAGACGTGGGTCCCTTGCTCACTTTGCCACTGGATTCAAGCTAGCCTGGCTGATGACGGCTGAATAGCCAGAAACCGGTCCCAGGATGCTTGTTTCCGGTCCAGGAAAGACATGGCTTGGCAGTTCGGGCTGGACTGTTCCCATGAGGCACAGGGTCAGACTGATTTGCATATGGCCATGTCTGAACTGGGGTGGTGGAGTGAGCTAAAGAATGATGATGGATTAAACCCAGATCAGTTGACTGGGGGTGAGTGTTTGATTAGCTCAAGTGCCCCGTCCATCATCCCCTTTGGTATCGCTTTGTTCGCCCTAAGTTGGCAGGGTATGCCCAGACGTGGGTCCCTTGCTCACTTTGCCACTGGATTCAAGCTAGCCTGGCTGATGACGGCTGAATAGCCAGAAACCGGTCCCAGGATGCTTGTTTCCGGTCCAGGGAAGACATGGCTTGGCAGTTCGGGCTGGACTGTTCCCATGAGGCACAGGGTCAGACTGATTTGCATATGGCCATGTCTGAACTGGGGTGGTGGAGTGAGCTAAAGAATGATGATGGATTAAACCCAGATCAGTTGACTGGGGGTGAGTGTTTGATTAGCTCAAGCGCTCCGTCCATCATCCCCTTTGGTATTGCTTTGTTCGCCCTAAGTTGGCAGGGTATGCCCAGACGTGGGTCCCTTGCTCACTTTGCCACTGGATTCAAGCCAGCCTGGCTGATGACGGCTGATTAGCCAGAAACCGGTCCCAGGATGCTTGTTTCCGGTCCAGGGAAGACATGGCTTGGCAGTTCGGGCTGGACTGTTCCCATGAGGCACAGGGTCAGACTGATTTGCATATGGCCATGTCTGAACTGGGGTGGTGGAGTGAGCTAAAGAATGATGATGGATTAAACCCAGATCAGTTGACTGGGGGTGAGTGTTTGATTAGCTCAAGCGCTCCGTCCATCATCCCCTTTGGTATCGCTAAGTTAAACATCAAGCACAGGTAAGAGAAAAAGTTTGGGGGAGGCATAATTAATAACGGAATTTTTTTCATTAATTCTATTTCACACACCCCTTTGAGTCCAGTTGCAGAATGCATTGATTAGGAGGAGAGACTGACAGTACTAGTAGGACAAGTCCCTCAGTGAGGGGTACCGCATCTGTCTGTTTGTGTCTTAGTAACTCCGCCAATTATTTAAATCAAACACTGGCTGTGGCACTGCACCAGCAAGGAAACAGTGTGACGTAAAACAGTAACCCCACCCACAAAACATTAACAACATCATATATAAAGTCTAAATATGTAATTTAATACCCTAACAAAAATAAACTATGTAAAAAAAATCCCACAACACCTGACCCACCTCTCTCCCTAAACCCAACCAATGTCCATGTCCTGGAACAAAAAAGTCCAACAAATGTCCAATAGTCCAAAACCCAACGCCCGATTCCCACCCACCAAAATAAGCTATAAAAAAGGGGCAATAAATAAACGGGGTCTCAGCGGGCTCGCCTCTCCAGGACACGGATGCGCTCCTCTAGGCGGGCCACGCGGCGCTTCAGCGTGCGGCAGTTGCATCCACAGGGGGGGGGCAGCAGTGCTTCTTGCAGTGTGGCGGCGGGCGGCTGCCAGGCGGTAGCGCCGTAACACTGGAGGGGGGTGGCTGGGGCCCGGGGCATTGGAGGAGGCTGCAGCTGCTGCCGCTTCCTCCTCCTCCTCCTCTAGAACCACCAGCCGCTGGTATTCATCCTGTATGGCCTCCAGCTTCCGGCGCCAGGCCTTGGCTGCCAACTCCTTCCTGTCGACTTTACCTTTGGAAGGAGTAGCTATATCAAGAAGAAAAAACAAGACTATTGTAAAATATACTCTTAGCAAAGCAGTCAGACAAATTCATTCTACACATAGTGGCACAGTAGCACAAGCAAGCACAGTACGTACCATTTGTGGTATGTATCTATCCTCCCACTACCTCGGCCTCGAACATTTGTGGGAGTTTCAGGCATTCCACCACCCATGCATCTGATTCCTATCAGACACCTATGCATGCATCCCACGTATCCTTCTCTGCCAGTCATAAATATAAAATCTCGCACGTCCTTCCTCCTTCCACCCTTCTTTCCCTTTTCTTTCAACCCATCCATTAAGGTCATCTGATCTGACTTTTAGTCTTCTCCATAAAACTTTCACAGCTGAGTTGAAGTCCGATAGAAGAGGCCATTGGTTACTCAGTACACTCCCGTCGCTAATGCTATTGCTAATGCTAAGTAAAGGGTGTCTTCTTCAACCGTTCACAACAACTTCTTACTTAAGTCTCAACAGTACAGTATACATTACACCCTTGCAGCGAGTGTAATGTCAATAAGTAAGGATTAGGAATATAACTTACCACCGCCCGCCACTGCTGCTGGCTCACCCCCTGCAGCTCCTCCTACAACTGCTGCATCGCCTGCACCCTCAGCGGCCGCGTCACCTTCGCCGCTGGCCCCGGTACTGGTGGTCGGTAGTACGCCTAGAAAAAACATTACACATTTTTCAGATGCCATATACACCTCCCCCTATTTTTCACTAGCAAGATTGAAAAAAAGTTAATACATACATAATACATATACAACATACATCACTAGTACAAATCAGGTAGTAGAGTAGACACTAGTAGTGTTATATGGTCCCTAGGGTCATTCTAGTCTTTGCTAAGTTACCCCGAGCCATGCAACCATTTTAGCTTTGTGTCTTTTATTTTTGCGCAAGTTACCTCGCAACTTGTTGTGAAAGACGCCTTTGAGCCCACATGACCTCATACTGCTACTGTCTGAGCGCTGCGTACAAGGTCGAAAAACAAGCCACTTTGTTATGGAGTTCTGGTGTTAGTCCATATTGCTTATCCATAAAAATACTACACTTTTTGGCACGACTGAGAAATGCTTGCACTATACTAACGCGCACCATTTTTCTCATAACAGACGGAAGATTCCCTTATACGAAGAACCAGAGCTTTGCAGAGCTTATGATGTAACCAGTACTAGGTTCTTCTAAGGTGAGGGGTCCCCAGAATTCTCACATCTCCATTTATAATTTTATATAAACTAGATTCCTACCAAGGGGAGGGTGGTTCTTCCACCACTGTTCAGTTATCATGATCTCGCCTTTTGGCTTCTATGGACTTGTAGTTGTAAGTGTAACTAAGTGTAACAATGTTTATTGTTTTAATCTTATGCATTTTGCTGTTGCTGCTGCATTATAGAACAACGTACAGAGCTTGTCAGTTGGAAATAAACCTTTTGAACTTACATAGACTCGGTGGTATTTGGTGTGGACTTACACGAGAGAGTGAGCGAAAGGGTGTGCATTGCTTCCGCGACAGAGGTCGGGAGTGTTATGTTCTGGGTTGTCTACTCATTGGGTATTTTGGGGGGGTTTCGGAGACCTAATGAGACACTATAACTAGTCGGTCAGGGGATTGTGGTGGCTTCTGATTGAGGTGTGAGGAAGGTCCAACCTCCCATCACCAACGTCCTATTTTCTTGTGCAAAGTTCTGTATGTGCAGAATCCCTACAACAGTAGTAGTATGTCCTATCCTATCAAAAATTGTAAAATGTGGTTGGGCATTTTCTTGGTGGGAATTGTCGAAAAGCCTCAAGATTAAGAAGACTAGAAGTAGTAGAAGAGGACAACCCAAAGGACTGGACTCAATGGCTAGAGCTATTGGTGAATCTGAGTTTTATTTAAAACCTTTTAAATAAAGAGTGGCCAACTGGGCAAGCTTAGCTACAGACAGACTAATAGTAGTAGTACAGAGAGTCATAGCAGACGCAGTTAGAGGCAGGGATAACAAGAATTTAGAAACAGATAGTATAGATCAAAGAAGAATTTGTAAAAATTAGAATTAGGATACCGAAATAATAGTTTGGAAAAAATAAGGTGCAGGAAAAGTTTGGGAAATATAATTATTAATATTAACCACTGGAGGACTTACTGGGGCCAGCAGCAGAGCCCTCGATAGAGGAGCGGTCCTGTCCCTGGGAGGCATCTTGGAGATCTTCTTGGCCCGCCGCCTGTGACCCCGTCTTCTTGCCCCTGGGTGCTGATCATGTAAGATTTCATAAAGAAAGAGACAAAAATTAAAGTTTGGTGTGAAATAAATAAAATATTTTCAAATATGCACCAAAAACATTTTTGGTAACAACAATTGCAATAAAATGTACCTATCTAATCTGATCGACTGGTAGTATTGCGAGATTCACGGACCGTCTAGCAAGCCTAACTACCACCTGACCTAGCCCACCTATTCCAATCCAGACGGGCCAATTGTTCAGTAAGTCTGCATTTCCATTTATTTTAGTCCTCAAAAATGCATAGATGGAGGACACATGCATAAATTTTTGCATACACCAAATTGTTGGCTGGTTGCTGCTGATGTTCTGCTAGTGATGATATAAGCCTATTAACATTAACACTCAGTAAACAAACTACAAAAGGTTCTACTAAGGACTGGGGTAAGCAGCACTCAGCAGCACGTGACGTGACAGAGGATGCGTCACGCACACCACTTAAAAATTACCAACTAATAAGTAACTAAACCTATCAATCCACCACTATCCCTTCTTAGTGGCAGGAGGACAAAGGAAGGACTACTCTCTCTAGCATTACGTCACTTAAGTTCTCTAAAGTAAACTCTTACATAATCATCAGGCCAAGCGAGCGCAAAGTTGCAAACAAGTAAGATTAGTAGCGCCGAGCGCCTCTGTCATAACAATCACAGATTTTTAAATGTAATTTACCTGCAATGTAAGCAGCAGCATTCTTGCTGGTCGGAAAAAAAAAATATTCGCAATATATAACACAGAGCAGAAGAACACAAAGTAGTAATATTAAATAGCTACTCACCAAGCCCCGGGACCTCCACTCCTGGCAGGTCCAGCAGGTCCTGCTCCCGGTCCAGAATATTGGACCACCGGTGCGTCAGCTGATTATTGGTGCGCCGGACACCAGAGCAGCAAAACACTGCCCGACGCACCTTGCCCCACCGCTGCCGACACTCCCGGAGCCTGGACCCAGGCCTGCCGCCTGCTGCCAGGGTTAAGGGGAGGTGGCGCTGAACAAAAAAAAACAGTGCGGCCACCTCCGCCTCACTGAATAAGGCCCGTGCCTGCACCCCTCTTTGGCGCCGCCTTCCGCAAGGAAGGCGGTCGCGGCTCTGGCTACGACTCCGAGCCCTGTGGCTGTGGCCCTTTGCCATGGTTCTGGGTAGGCAGGGGGCGGAAAAGAAAAGGTAGGAATTTAAAAAAGTAAGTAAAAGAAATTAAAAAGCAGGTAATAGAAAAAGTGTGAAAAAGTAGTTAAAAACACACAAAAGTAGAAAAAAACTCAAAATATAGAATCAGGAAAATAGAGAGATAGATAATAAATAAAAAAGACCCAAAAAAAGTTTACAGAAACAAAGGATTGAAAAGATAGAGGGAGGATTCAAAAGCAGGCCCAGAACCATAGCAATAGAGTGAAAAACAGGATGGCCGCGCCCATTGCGACCGCATGGGCAAGTTCGCGTGATATTTCCCCCCTGAGCATGCAAAAAGCGTCGTGAACACGTAATGCGCATTCCCGAACAGGAAATACTTATCGCGAACGGGTGGGAGCATGCAATACGTGACCCGGAACTGGAAATAAGCATCGCGAGCGGGCGGGAGCATGCAATACGCGCCCCGGAACAGGAAATAACCATCGCGAGTGGGCGGGACAAGTGAAAAACAAGATGGCCGCGCCCATTAGCGACCGCATGGGCAAGTTAGCGATATATTTCCCCGCGAGCACGCAAAAACACATCGCGAACGGGCGGGACCAGCAATTCTGCAACTTCGCGGAATTTCTACGTGCTCGCGGAGATTTTTAACAATTTCGCGGAGATTTGCGTAACGCAACTACGCAAATTCCGCCCACCCCTAGCACTTACTCCCACTTTACTCACTAGCCTAGCCCACCACCACATAATATTTCCAACAAATCCATTCGCTGGGCATTAAGTAAGGAAAGGAAACTTTACTTACTCTGCTGCAGGGTATAGTAGAGGGATTAAGTGGGTAGGGTTGAGCTTTTGATATAGAATAGAGGAGTCACTACACTGATCATCAAAGGATCTTCTTCGGCTTATTTAGTCACTGCACCAGTTAACGGAAGTCGAAAGGGAAAAATCTGAACAGGTGTAAAATTAATCTGTTATAAGATACCATGAAATATATTCTGGAATTACTTCACTTCACATGGTAAAATCAAACGTGGCACATGCCAAGAACAAATTTTCCAATTGTTTGGTAGGCTGGGATGGAAGAACTTAGGAAAAAATAAAGGCGTTAAGTAGTAAGAGGTGGCTGAGTGGACAAAGGGAAACAACACACCTTGTGTGTTCAGTTTGCAATGCATTGTAAACATTGCAAATGCTGCATTAACTGAAGCAGACACACATTGCACAGCCAACACTGCAGTCACAATTTGAATTGGACCATACTGCACTTGGGTCATATGTAGCAAAATGCCATGGGAAGGGAGTGGTGTGATGAAAGATGGTTGGGATACATCTGGCTCACTTAACAAATACAGTGAGTCAAGGGAGTAGAACAAAAAATAAAAATACCCCCACTTTGAACCATAGCTTTTATAACCTTACATAAACATAGTAAGCAACGTAGGTGAGCAGCATGTCCCTCTCCATTAGAAGAGCTGTTTTGCTTATTCATCAAAACAATCCAAATATTAATTCATCCTTTCATTCAAATTCACCCATGATCACCATGATTAAGCTTTACTTTCTCTCATGCAGTCTTCACTAAAATTTCCAATCCATTTTCAATCCATTCAATAGCCAACCTTTCTTACAGCCATCCTTTTGCCCATCGTTTACCCACAAACGCAGCCTTTCACCCACACACCCTTTCACTCATATAACATTTTCCTTTCTTTTAACCTTCCATTATTTCACGTTTCCCTTAAGCCATCAACGCTCATTATGTGAGCTTTTGGTGATTTGCAGATAGAAGAGGCCATAATAACTCAACCATCACTGCCGCTGGTAAAGCTGGGAGGGATTCACGGTCATGAATTGAAAACGTTCTGGTACTAGCTAGTGAGTATAAGTGTCAATAAGCAAACAATTATGTGACTTACCAGTGACCGTCCCTGCTGCCGCTTCTCCCCCTCCAACTGACTCTCCTCATGCAGCGGCACTGGAGCCAGAGTCACTGGTGGTCTGTGTGGCTAGAATAAAACATTATACATATTTTATTTTTTGCCTAATACACCACTACACCACCCTTTAATTTTTTCAATCAAAAAATACAAGTGCAGTACATCACTACAGTTCGGTTACCACTGCAGTATCTTCTAACAAAAATATCACTCTGGGCATTTGGTTGGTTCATTGAAAGACGTGTGCTGTTGGTAAACAATTGCAATGGGAGTGGGACCTCATGCTTGTTTTCCAGCCATGCTGCACTGTCACGGAAAACTGCTAGTATACTGTATAATTGAAAATGAGTGAGACAACACACAACATTGGGGGGAGGGGTGCTCCATGAGACCATCACCAGTGTCTTATAAACTCAACAGTTAGACCATGAGCAGGAAAGAGAAGGCCTTCTCAACAAACATTCATGGTGAATATCATAATGCTAGCTTACTTGGGCCTTAAATCTTCACAGTAGGCAGTAGAGTACCAAAAAAATGTGTTATTCTTAGTCTTACTCTTACGGTATCACAACAAGATATATATAGGAGAGAGGGAAATATTACCAACAAAGCAGGAGATAACTTAGTGAACTAGAGACCGGAAAAAGTCAGATAGCAAAAAAGAAAACCATATAATATAAGGAAAAAAAGATAATGCAGGGATAACAGGAATGAAACAAAAATTGAATCCATTGTGCTTTGCACAAGTGGGTTCGTATCCCGTCCTCGTCACCATGGAAGGAAGAAGGCAGGTAAGTGTTTAAGAGAAACTTTATTTCTCACCAGCAACACCAGCCTCCAGGCAGCAACTCTCATCCTGGAACCCAGCACCAACATTCCAGTATTCCACAAGATTCTACCCTAAGCCCACAACAATCATAACAAAACCCAACATTAGGGAAATAATAATTAAATAATAGGACTTACTGGGGTTAGTAGAGCCCTCGTCAGCGGTGCTGGTGGTCGGCGCCTCCTGGCCAACTTCTTACGGACCATCGACAATGTCCCTCTTCTTGCTCTTGGGTGTTGATGTAAGAAATGAATAAGATAAAAAACAGAGTAGTGATTCAGTTAATCTCCACAAAATTATTATGGCAGGCAAACACAGTCACATGTACTTCTCTTCTGTAAAAGAAGTCACCTATAGTACTAGTTTCAAGTCTAGAAAGCGGAAAGTAAAGTTTTCTGAGAAGGAGCTGATGCTCCTGACAGATGAATGTGTTGCCTATATGGACCAACTGTTTGGAAAGGCCTACTTATCTGTGCCAGAGAGCCAAAAAACCTAGATCTGGACCAGCATCATGGGGAAGGTGAACTCCCTAGCAGTCATCCAGAGTATCATTCCTGAGATCGGCAAAAGGTGGTATGACCTGAGGTCTCGTACAAAGGAGAAGGTGGCCAGCAGGTTGGCAGAGGGATATAGAACAAGTGGAGGACCCTCAAAACACCCCCGTCCAACTCCCATGGAGACACTCATAAAGGGGACCCTGGAACCAGAGAGTGTGGTGGGAGTAGCTGACATTGACACCGCCAATCCATCAGGCACCATCCAGGATATGTCATGTTCCCTTACAGCATGAATAACTCCATTGAGATGCTTGTCCCACCATGGCAAAGCAGCCTGGGAGTTGTAGTACGCACCATTTTCTTGCTGAACTGTGTGCTGATGACTACACCAAACATGTCTCTACAACATTAACATGTCACAAACACAGGAAACAGAGTTACAACAATATTGTGAGCAAGCTTTAACCATTTATTTACAGTAACTATTTGCATGCATTTACACAGATTACAGCCTGGACATGCCAGGAACTATTGCAGCCAAAGCGCCTATTGACACTAATGTGGTCATTCAGGACACAACACCACCAATCCCTCCACCCATCACCCCAACTCCAACTTGCAGGATAGCAACCATCTCACCACTGCCAGTGTTTGTGGACAGTGATCAGTGTCAAACACAGAGCAGGGACCCCACAATATTGAAAGCCTGGACACACAAACTTCACAGAGGGAAAAGATCAGCAGTTAGCACTGAGAACATGTCAGACGACATGTCAGATAGTGCTCCTGTGTATGGTGGGTTGGAGAGGTCCATCATCTCCGTACAGCGCCTTCAGACAAAACAGATACGGACTGTCCTTAGGCGGCTGCAACATATGTCTAAGTCACTGTAGAACTTGGAGAAAGGGCACTACTGCTCCTAGCGGCAATAAAGAGGGAGCATCGTTTGCAGAAACAGAGGCACAGGCATTACCTGACACGGTTTGATTCCTTCACCCGGTCCATCAACCGCCTGGCAGTAACCACACAACGCTATCAAGGTGGACTCAGAACATTCAAACTGACATGGGGCACTGCTATCAGGACAATGCATGTGGGCTCAGGCAAGTGACCACAGCCTCGGAAAACATCCGGACCCATAACCTCTGTGTCCGCACCATCCTGTCCCCACCTGATTGTAAAGAGGGCTCTAGTCTCAGTGCCACATCTGTTTAGGAGGCATGCAATACTAGGCATTCATGCAGACACACTTCTGGGACTGACGTGTCACCATTCGCACAGCCCAATGTTGCTGACAAAGTAACCAACCCCAAAGTCCGAAAGAAGTGACGCACTAGTGTAGGAAAGTGCCTCTTTTGACATGGTGAGCCCCCACTTTTTGCCTGATGTCTGATATAATTTTGAATTGTAAGTGCACTGGGCCCCTGCTTACCAGGTCCCCGGTGCCAGATCTGTTTTCCCAAAACCTGTACCACAATTGGCACAGTTTCAGTTACCCCTGTAAACCCCTAGTAAATGGTACCCCTGGTTCCTAAGTCATGGGTACTGAAGAAGGTCCTCTGGGCTGCAGCACTGACTGTGCCACCCCAGAGACCCCTCATCAAGGCTTTGCATTCTGCCATTGCAGGCTGTGTGTCTTGGTGCAAAGAAATCAGAAGAGTTGACATGACACCCAGCCCTGTGTGCCATGCCTCCAATTCTCTGCATAGGTAAGCCACCCCTACTGCAGGCCTTTAGCCCTAAGGCAGGTTGTACTATATCCTATGTGAGGGCATATCAGCATGAGCATATATGACCCTACAATGTCCAGTCTATTCTCAGATGTTGTAAGTGCACACGGAAGCCATAAAGAGTACATAGGCTGAATTCTTGTCAACACAAGTTTTTTAGCCCCATGATGGCTTCACTGATTCTTAAGGTGTTTGGTACCAGATGTCTTGTCTTAATAAATCCTCACTGATGCCAGGGGTGGAATTATTAATACATTTACACAGGAGACCCTTTTAGAGGCTCCCCTGAAAACCTACCAATCACTGGTGTGGTTCCTGACTTGTTTTCACCAGCCTGACACTACCAGACATGTTTCTGACCTCATGGGGTGAGAGCCAGTGCTCTCAGAGGACAGAGACAAAGCCTGCTCTGGGAGGAGGTGCTTCACACCTCCTCCAGGACAGGATGGCCTTCTTGGGCGGGAAGCTTCAAAGGCGATGCTGCCTTTGAAATCCAACCCAGGAACCTCCAGATAGTGGGGTAAGCCAAGCCCCTTTTCCTGCTCCACTTTTGGAGGGAGGAAAGGCGGGGAAATTAGTTAAATTAGGAGGCTGGTCCCCACTTAGCCTACGCCACCCGTAGAAAGGGCAGGCGATGTGAACCCCTCTCCTGAAATTCCACCATCTAGAGATGGTAATTCACCTCCTATCAGTAATAGGATAGTGTCTCTTCCCACAGGATTTGGTCACTAGAGGGTACAGACACCATAAAGGTAGGTAGCCCATTGGCTACTACCTGTCTCCCCTTGTAACACACCTAAATTCAGTATTTAGGTGGCACCCCGAGACCTGAACATCAGATTCGACGGACAAGAGAAGACCAGGACAAAGAAGACCCGCTGCTTGAGAACTGAAGCCCCGCTGCAGAAGAAAAAGGTGCCAACCCCTTTCTGCTGCTCCCAGAACGCGACAATCACTGCTGCTGTGATGTCCTGAAACCTTAAAGGACTACAAGAACCTTATAGCATCTCCAGCCTTCAAGAACTTGCTGTGAAGCTCCCATGGAATGAAGGTATCACTCCTCTGCACACCGCAGGCACCAATCCCGTGAAGTCCGGTTTGTTGACATGCTGCTCCCAAACGACCTCAACGCAGCATTGAAGTAAGATATGGTACAACAGCTCCGGAGGGTCAAATCAGTTTCCCCACTAAGTTTGGAGACACCAGGACCTACCGGAGCTGCGGCATACAAATACCCCAACGGCGAACACTGAGAATAAGAGTCCACTCCAGACTCCCGAAGCACCAGAAGCAAGCACCCATCGAGGGATGTCGATACACCCAAGACCACCCTTCTGAATGGCCTAGTTGTCCTGAGATCACCTCTCCAAGTTGCCTGTTCCTGCCCGTGAGGACCTCAAGACGCACGATGCCCGGCTGACCTGTTTGCTCTGCGCCCAGCCCCACCAGACCCAGCACCGACCAACCAGCTCTACTCCTGGGGTCCCCAGGCCATTGCTTTCTCCTCCGCCAAAGGAAGCCCACCAGACTTACTTGTAAGTCCCTCTGTGCAGTGCTTTTTCAAGTGGCCCCTTCGTCTTTGCACACCAGCTTCCAAGACCACAGCACCTCTGCTGCCGGCCAATCTGGGACGATCCTGAACTTCTCCTGCTGGAACTTTGGACCTGGTCCCGACATTGACCTAAAATGAGAAGGTGAACTTCATGAAAGCAATGCATAAATTTCAATGCATTTTTCAGATTTTTCCCCATTGTTTCCAATGGTGCATAATTGCACATAGAAGTGATATATTTATAGAACATTGAAAAATCATATCTCTGAAAGTACTTACCTTAGAACTGTGCTCTTTGTCCTAAAAATTATATAAAAATCGATGTTATTTTTACAAATTGGTCTCTGATTTATTCTTAAGTGTTTGTCTCATGTATTGCCTCTGTGAGTACAATAGATGCTTAACACTACCCTCTGATAAGCCTAACTGCTCGCCACACTACTACAAAAAGAGAGTTAGCATTATCTACTGTTACCTCTATCTACCTTTTGGGGATCTCTCGTACTGTCTACATAGTGTACTTCATTTTAGTACACTGTACAGAGAGGCGGTTTCCTACAACTGTACACTACGAGGAATGAGCCGCCTTTATTTTGTTTGGCATTAGTTACTTTGGGCCTTATTTAGATCTTGGCGGATGGAATACTCCTTCACAAATGTGACAGATATCTCATCCGTCATATTACGATCGCCATAGGATATAATGGGATCGTAATATGGCGGATGGGATATCCGTCACGTTTGTGGCAGAGTATTTCCCTCCACCAAGATCTTAATCTTAATCTTAATTTTCTAACAATGTTACATCCACAAGGTTACAAATGTATCCTTTAGTGTAACAATGTTGTTGCTACCTGACTAAAAGGAGGTGTCTCAGTTATGCACCAAGCACAACCATCATATTTGATGTCTCATTATTTGATATTCTATTTTCTCTTACCTCAGAAATAGTTGTTGGTGTTCTCTGTGTATTGTGCACGTCCCTCTGCTTCACGTGTGCTCTCCCCCTTCACGTGTAGTGGTGGTAACTCATCATTATAGTTGGATTGTAGCTCTATGAGGACCTTTCCTCACTGCAATATTTTGCAGTATGGCACACGTGGCAATTATCTTACAGCATGTATCTGGTCTGTACAATAGTGCCCTGCTGGTCTTGTGGAGGCAGCGAATGTGAGACTTCAGGATCCCAAATCAGCTCAACGATTGTGCCATGGTCCTGTGTGCCATGTTGTATTGCATCTCACTTCTTGTCGTCCGAGTCAGGTGCGATGTGAGTAGCCAGGGACGTAAGGCATATGCACTGTCACCTCAAGAGCATGAGAAGTAAAACCATTAGGTCACATTACACACACCATGCTGGCCACTGTATTCATTGGACTAAGCAGGTTGCGCTATCCTTTCACAATAAGATCGCTTTAATTCAACAATGTTTCGCGGTAAACACTGAAGAGAACCTAGTGATAGAG
Organism: Calotriton arnoldi; assembly: GCA_963921515.1. NCBI lineage: Eukaryota > Metazoa > Chordata > Amphibia > Caudata > Salamandridae > Calotriton > Calotriton arnoldi. Next base: position 40,826 of record CAWUFW010024575.1, on the reverse strand, counting down.
CAATCTTTGATCAGAATGGTAGAGGCTCCACTGACCCCTACTTTATTAGAGTTCCCTAAAATGCTATTAGCTGACTTGCTCCTTTATCTTAAAGGTCTCAGGTCCGGCTCTCCAAGTGATGCCTGCCCTGCAAAGATTTTGGCTTCCCTTGCCCCTACGACTAATGCCACAGTAAATAAGGTACTGAATTTATCCATCTCTGCTGGGAAAGTGCCATGCATTTGGAAGAAGGCCAAAATCCTTCCACTTTTAAAAAACCTTCTGCTGATCATAATGATCCCGCCAACTACAGGCTGATATCTCTCCTTCCGGCTCTTTCGAATGTTTTAGAAAAACATGTAAATAAAGTCATTTCTGATCACGCAGAAATCAACAATCTGCTGCACCTGTCTCAATCTGGTTTCCAGGGCTAACTTCAGCACTGAGAGTGCTCTATTGGAAGTGACGGAGTACATCAGAGGAATACTGGATCAGGGCGGCAGGGCTGTTCTGATATTACTCGATCTGTCGGCAGCATTTGACACTGTCCCGCACAAGAGAATTATTGACAGATTGAGGAATCTGGGAATTGGTGGGACAGCATTGGCCTGGTTGAATTCTTTCCTGCAGGACAGAGCCCAAGAAACATGGCTTTCCCCTTTTTCAGCCCCCATGCCCGTCATGAAGGTTGGAGTTCCCCAGGGCTCTATTCTTAGCCCTAATCTTTTTAACCTGTACTTGTCCCCTTTGGCATCCGTGGCAGAGGCAAACGGCACTAAGATCTTATCCTATGCGGATGACACGCAACTGATTTTCACCTGCAAAAAAGGAACTGACATCGACGGTGTTAAGATCAGAGCATGTCTTACAAAGGTGTTTCAGTGGCTCAATGTAAGTCAGCTGAAATGTAACTCGGATAAATCCGAGATTGTCTTCTTTGGCCAACCTGCAGTTAGAAATTGGAACGCATGGTGGCCTGAAGAGTATTCCCCTCCTCACGCAGAGCAGTCATCGGTGAGAAACTTCTGTGTTTTTCTGGATAACGCCCTTTCCATGGGGTCCCAGGTCCAAACTCTGGTTGGCACCTGCTTTGGCATTTTGCGCATGTTAAAAAAATGTCTTCCACTTTTGACAATAGAGACTAAGAAAATAGTGGTTCAGGCCCTGGTGACGTCAAGACTGGACTACGCAAATGTCTTGTATCTGGGCCTTCCTAGCTGTCTTGTACAGCGCCTGCAAGTTGTACAAAATGCCGCGGCCAGGGCGATCCTTAGACCCAAACCAAGGTCCCATATGTCCCCCCTTCTTAAATCCCTCCATTGGCTACGACTTAAAGAAAGGATCAAATTCAAAGCCTTTGTTGTCTTTTTCAAGGCCCTTCATGGAAAAGGAGCAGGCTACCTTAGCAAACGTGTCAACCGCTATATTCCCCATTTCCAGCACGGTCTCTAAGATCCTCCTCCTCTGATCTTGCCCGTACTCCCAAAGTACGCCTGGCCTGGATGGGCGGCAAGTCTTTCGGTTTCCTGGGGGCACAGGCATGGAACAGACTCCCTGCCACTCTGCGAGCCATCGCAGAATTCTCCGTTTTTAAGAAACAGCTGAAAACGTGGCTTTTTAAAACTTAGCTGCGTACTGTAGCTCCTTGCCACTCGTTTTTGTCAGCGTCAGGACACTCTTTTGAGTAGCTGTTTTGCGCTATAACAAATACGTTTCATTCATTCATTGAGTCTGCAATTCTCCTACCAAGTAGGAAACCATCGCCAAATTCCCCCTGTGCTAGTCGGTGTTGTATTCCACTGAGTGGAACATGAATGAGTTGTGGGTGCTTCTTGGGAATATGGCCACAAGGTCTGTTATGATATTGGCGGTAGCACACACTACCTGCACATTGAGTTAGTGTGAGCTTTTCCTGTTCCTGTATATGTATTCAGTCTTCTGAGGGGGGAATATGGCAATATGTGTGTCATCTATACAGCCAATGACATTGGGGAACTCTGCTACCCTGTATAACATCAATTTGGTTTGCTGCAATGATTGGGGAGCTATTAGTGAATTAGATATATTGGATGACCTTGCTCACCATGATGTCAACGAACCTGGAAAAGGCACTTTGTGACGCCCCCCTGTCACTGCTATGACCCCCTGGTAACTGCCCAATGGTAGAAGGTGTAGGCAACACAATACCTGCAGATCTGGTGGTATTGTGTTGCTTCTGAGTGTTGGGGCTTGTAGCTGAGGTCATAACTCAGCTATTAAATCAAGTATTACCTGACTACTCAAGCTGTACCTATCGATAATCTCCTCCTCTGACTATTTAAACAGGGTGACCCTCACCCTAAATATCCTCTCCTTTCTAGTCCTCCTTCTCTGCCTCACCACCAAAATCCTCATCCTCCTTGCCAAAAATTACAGGGCCACCATTCTGAAAGAGCCTGATGCATTTTGGGTGCCTTTTTATAACTTGCACCTGGTTACCAACTGATACAATTTAATGGAAATTCCATTTCCTAAATGGCCATTTTGCAACTAGTCACAATTTGGAAATCAGTTCTACATGTGGTTTACGATTTGCATTTAGGAAATGACTATTTGCGATTTTCTATTTTGCAGTTTCCAAAATGCAATCTCTACAAGATAGAAATCACACTGTGTGATGCTGCATATGCCTTTCGTACATACCGAAAGGCCATTTTGCATTTCCTAATGGCCCGAAATAACGATTAGCACCGTTAAGAAATGGAAAATGTGTTTGTACATATAGGCCTATATGTGTAAGATGCAATGTCACAATCAAGAGAGAGTCAAGAGAGAGTCATTTACTAGATATAGGGGAATGACCTTTTTGTTAAAGGAACTCTCACTCACTGAATGTTATCCAGTGACATGCTTCATCATTGAGTTCTTTCTGACCCTCTGAGGGTCGGGGCATGCTGAGACCTTTCCCTTACAAGGGAGCACTTTTTAAGGAAAAAGGGTGTGGGGTCTATAGGAGGTCATCTTTAAAACTGCCTAGGCGGTGCTCAAATCAGTATTTATTCATGGGTCCATCTGGCAAAATGGGCTAGTTGGAGTTACTATCACTCCTTGGCTCTTAAGTGTGATCAACTAGTTTCTGCCAAGTAGCCAATCCAGTGCCTTTCATCAGGATCAGTATGTCCCTATTAAGACCCTTTTAGGAACGGGTGGCTGGCTATCTATTTAATCATTCATACTATATCACACACACATACAGTACACTACCGTAATAACCTTTCTTGGAGGTGGGTCCACTTATTTAGTGAACGCCTGGTCCCCCATAGGGATCTTCAAAGGGAAGTGTACCCAATAGGCACACAGTCATCAAGGGTCCTCACTCAGCCCAAGACCTAGTCGCCTCCGGAGCCTGCACGAACATGTGCCATTCCGGTTACATGGAAAAGCTCTGATGTTTAAGCATTATCATGCTGATCTATAACTATGATTCTAACGTGTAATCAGTATGTTTTATACAAATTTCTGCAGGTGGTGGTATAAACCGCTGAGGTTTTCAATGGGATCAGAATAAGTGAACTGCTGTTTAAAAATGAATCTCTTCAGTCAGTATATTAACCCATCGAAGTACCTCACAAGGATAAGAGCCAGTTACGCATATTACACACGATGCCCAGCAAATAGCATACAGAGCCTACTTATGTTTCTGCAGTTTTCTTCCAATGTTTAATATATTTGCTTTTCTCTCATTTTCTACCACTCATTGCTCATCAGCTCTGATTCAGTTTTGTCTGAAAGCTATACCCTTATTTTTATTCACCTAGCGTCATATTTTGTGTTGCTTGTTTTCTCTTTTCATTCAGTTCTCTTATTACTTTTGGATCCCCTTGCCTAACTGTGTCCTCTTTGTTTTACATTGTATACTGCCTTGGGTTACTGGTTGACTGGGGAGTGAGCTCTGGTCAAGCAGCAACCACAATCCTAGTCAGGGAAAGGGACAAGCAAACCCCAAATTAGCCTGGGCTCAACCTGCTTGGCACAGAGCAATGAGGCTTAACTTAGATGCAATTTGTAAAGTATTTCTGCAACACTTCAAACAGTAAAACTGTGAAAACACCACACAACAAAGCTCCAACACCAGGTTAGAAAACCAGAACTTAATGTAATGAATAAAACAAAACCAAAATGACAAAAATCAAATTAGTAGAAATGGAGATATTGAATTTCATCAACGTTTCTAGTGAAAATCGCACCAAGAAGCACAAAGCGCTATTAGGGATATCTGGTTGTGCTGAACTGGAACAAAGTCACAAGTTCAGGTCATCCACAATGGAGCGCAAGCCAGCTACAGAGACCCTGCTAGGCCTTTTGAACAAAGTACCTTAAATCCTAGTTGCGGAGATGTTGAGTGGATCTGCTTCGAAGATGCACCATACAGCCGATGCAATGTGTTGGTCCTGAGATGTAGCAAGGCTGCAGTACGAGATCCTATTGCTTCGTTTTCGAGGGTCCTGTTACAGGGCTTGCAATGTGAAGTCCGGTGCTGGTGATGCATCAGTTCAGAGGGGCTCCGAGGCTGCGATGCCGAGTCTGGTGTCATCGTCGCAGCTGCCGTCAACGAGAGATGCCAGGGCCTGGACTAGGGATGTGCGGTGTCATGGGGGTGATCTTCAGTTCTGAGGACTTGTGGGGCTACGTTGTGGTCTTTTGCGATGGGTCCAATCCACGCAGCAGCAGCGAAGCATCGGTCCTGCTCAGGGATGCGCCAATCAACCAAAGAGATGTGTTGATTCTCCTCAGGGATGCGCCGCTCAGCAGAGACAATGCATTGGTTCCACTGTCAAGCACCTTAGGCCCACTTCCAAGGATCCAGGACTGGGGTGGCACCACTTGGTAGGGTAGACTCACAAATGGCAGAGTCCAGGTGCAGGAGGATGGAAGCTGTTCTGTCCCTGAGGCTTCGGATCAGGAGGCCAGTCAACTAGCCCTTGGAGTCACTGTGGATTCTGGGTTCAAGAGATGCAGGTCCAGTCCTTCTTACTCAGGCAAAAGGGCAGCAGGCAGCAGATCAGCACAGCAAAGCAGGAGTCCAGCAGAGTGGCAGTCCTTCAGAAGCACAGTGGTCCTTATTCCTGGCAGAGTATCCACAGGGCAAACACAAGGAGCCAGAGCACTGAAACTTTTCAGACACTCACCCCCAGTCACAGATCTGGGTTGAATCCATCATCATTCTTTAGCTCACTTCGCCACCTCAGTTCAGACCCAGCTATATGCAAATCAGTCTTGACCCTGTGCCTCATGGGAACAGTCCAGCCGGAACTGCCAAGCCAGGTCTTCTCTGAACCTGAAACAAGCATCCTGGGACCGGTTTCTGGGTAACACCCTTCATCAGCCAGGCTAGCTTGAATCCAGTTGCAAAGTGAGCAAGGGACCCATGTCTGGGCATACCCTGCCAACTTAGGGCGAACAAAGCAAACACAAGGAGATGATGGAAGGAGCGATGAAACTTTTCAGACACTCACCCCCAGTCACAGATCTGGGTTGAATCCATCATCATTCTTTAGCTCACTTTGTCACCACAGGAACAGAATTGTACTGAAGTGGTGGAGTCTGGGGTCCTTCTTTTTTACACAGTTCTGCTTTTGAAGTGGGGAGATGCTTCTAGAGGCATGCCTTTGAAGTGAACATATGACCTGCCTTCCCTGCCCTGGCTCAAGACTAACTACAGGGGGTATGCAGCCCTTTGTGTGGAGACAGGACACAGCCTATTCAGGTGTAAGTTAGGCTGGGCCCAGCTCCTCCCTCCCATCCTGGCAGTGATGGCCCAATCAGTCACACTAGAGCTCCCATTGTGTGTGGATGTCTAGGACGAATACATAAAGCTCAACTGCCAACTACACCCAGTCTTATGGCTAAGACAAGATGACGCCAACTTTTTAAAAGTGGCATTTTCAGTATTGTAATGTAAAAATACGACTTCACCATCAGTTAGGATTTTAAATTAGGATTCCAGAGACACCAAACTTGAATCACTTATAAAATATAATAAGGTAATCCCAATGTTATCCTATGGGAAATATAGGACATGCCGTGGTGAAAAATGTATTTAAGGGTTTTTCACTACCAGGACATGTACAACGTAAACGTACATATCCTGCTTTTTTTAAATACATTACATCCTGCCCTCTGGGCTGTCCAGGGCCTACCCTAGGGGTGACGTGTTTTAATAAGTAGGGTTTGGGTCTGGACAAATGTTTATTTTGCCAAGTCGAAATGGCAGTTTAAAACTGCACACACAGGCTCTGCAATGACACACACAGGCTCTGCAATAGCAGTCCTAAGACATGGTTAAAGTCATACTTACGTGAGTGACACAATCAGTGCTGCAGACTCACTAGTAGCACTTAATTTACAGACCCTGGGCACATGTAGTGCACTTTATTAGGAACTTATAAGTAAATTGAATATGCCAATTGGATATGAGCCAATTTTACCATGTTTAAAGGAGGGATCACATGCACTTTACCACTGCTTCGCAGTGGTAACGTGCTCAGAGTCTAAAGCCAACAAAAACAAATTTTACAAAAAGGGGAGGAGAAAGGCAAAAATGTTTGGGGATGACCCTGCAGAAAGGGCCCTTTCCAATATATCATTATAGCTTTGTGTGGGTTTCTGCCATTTTCTTTCTGTGTTTTTTCCTTTTTCTTTCCCTTTCTATCCACTATATCAGTTCAGATCTTTTGCCGCAATCTCTTTGAAGCCTTCTCTCTGTTTCAGTTTACCACTTCTTTGTCACTTTCTTTCTCTGTCCACTTTCATTTCCCCATCCTTTGTCCCTTTGTTGCACTGTCCATTTGACATCTTTTACTTTTCTTTCCTCTTTCCCTTTCATTGTTCATTTTGCCTTGTTTTGTGCACTGTACATGGGCACTGGTGAGGTGAGTAGTGCAGCACAATGATCTTAAATAGATTTAATGGCTGATTTTGAGCTCGTGGACCTTGTTTTAGAATGCACCCCAGCCTAAAGTAGCACAAGACTTGTGAGGCCCAGATTCAGCAAAGCGCTAAAAGTGGGACTCCAAGTGGTACCACTGGACGTTTAGCTAGATCTGCTCCTAGTGACCCTACTACAGATGAATTTATGAAAATAATGACTACTCCCCAGACCTACTGGTACCAGGGTATTTGTAAAATATGCAGCTAAGGTTCCAAGAGACTAATTTTCAGTGGTTCCTTTTGAAAAAAATAACTGGGACTGGAATACATCTGTTATATTGTCAAAACAACAGGAAATGTTTACCATCACTTTATCAACATGTTTCTATACTAACCTCTTTTACCTTCTGAGCTAAAAATATAAATATTATAAGCCAATCGCAATGTTGTACTTGTGAATACAGCGATACCAAAGGGGATGATGGACGGAGCGTTAGAGCAAATCAAACACTCACCCCCAGTCAACTGATCTGGGTTTAATCCATCATCATTCTTTAGCTCACTCCACCACCCCAGTTCAGACATGGCCATATGCAAATCAGTCTGACCCTGTGCCTCATGGGAACAGTCCAGCACGAACTGCCAAGCCATGTCTTCCCTGGACCGGAAACAAGCATCCTGGGACCGGTTTCGGGTTCAAAACCCTCATCAGCCAGGCTATTTTGAATCCAGTGGCAAAGTGAGCAAGGGACCCACGTCTGGGCATACCCTGCCAACTTAGGGCGAACAAAGCGATACCAAAGGGGATGATGGACGGAGCGTTAGAGCAAATCAAACACTCACCCCCAGTCAACTGATCTGGGTTTAATCCATCATCATTCTTTAGCTCACTCCACCACCCCAGTTCAGACATGGCCATATGCAAATCAGTCTGACCCTGTGCCTCATGGGAACAGTCCAGCACGAACTGCCAAGCCATGTCTTCCCTGGACCGGAAACAAGCATCCTGGGACCGGTTTCGGGTTCAAAACCCTCATCAGCCAGGCTATTTTGAATCCAGTGGCAAAGTGAGCAAGGGACCCACGTCTGGGCATACCCTGCCAACTTAGGGCGAACAAAGCGATACCAAAGGGGATGATGGACGGAGCGTTAGAGCAAATCAAACACTCACCCCCAGTCAACTGATCTGGGTTTAATCCATCATCATTCTTTAGCTCACTCCACCACCCCAGTTCAGACATGGCCATATGCAAATCAGTCTGACCCTGAGCCTCATGGGAACAGTCCAGCACGAACTGCCAAGCCATGTCTTCCCTGGACCGGAAACAAGCATCCTGGGACCGGTTTCGGGTTCAAAACCCTCATCAGCCAGGCTATTTTGAATCCAGTGGCAAAGTGAGCAAGGGACCCACGTCTGGGCATACCCTGCCAACTTAGGGCGAACAAAGCGATACCAAAGGGGATGATGGACGGAGCGTTAGAGCAAATCAAACACTCACCCCCAGTCAACTGATCTGGGTTTAATCCATCATCATTCTTTAGCTCACTCCACCACCCCAGTTCAGACATGGCCATATGCAAATCAGTCTGACCCTGTGCCTCATGGGAACAGTCCAGCACGAACTGCCAAGCCATGTCTTCCCTGGACCGGAAACAAGCATCCTGGGACCGGTTTCGGGTTCAAAACCCTCATCAGCCAGGCTATTTTGAATCCAGTGGCAAAGTGAGCAAGGGACCCACGTCTGGGCATACCCTGCCAACTTAGGGCGAACAAAGCGATACCAAAGGGGATGATGGACGGAGCGTTAGAGCAAATCAAACACTCATCCCCAGTCAACTGATCTGGGTTTAATCCATCATCATTCTTTAGCTCACTCCACCACCCCAGTTCAGACATGGCCATATGCAAATCAGTCTGACCCTGTGCCTCATGGGAACAGTCCAGCACGAACTGCCAAGCCATGTCTTCCCTGGACCGGAAACAAGCATCCTGGGACCGGTTTCGGGTTCAAAACCCTCATCAGCCAGGCTATTTTGAATCCAGTGGCAAAGTGAGCAAGGGACCCACGTCTGGGCATACCCTGCCAACTTAGGGCGAACAAAGCGATACCAAAGGGGATGACGGACGGAGCGTTAGAGCAAATCAAACACTCACCCCCAGTCAACTGATCTGGGTTTAATCCATCATCATTCTTTAGCTCACTCCACCACCCCAGTTCAGACATGGCCATATGCAAATCAGTCTGACCCTGTGCCTCATGGGAACAGTCCAGCACGAACTGCCAAGCCATGTCTTCCCTGGACCGGAAACAAGCATCCTGGGACCGGTTTCGGGTTCAAAACCCTCATCAGCCAGGCTATTTTGAATCCAGTGGCAAAGTGAGCAAGGGACCCACGTCTGGGCATACCCTGCCAACTTAGGGCGAACAAAGCGATACCAAAGGGGATGATGGACGGAGCGTTAGAGCAAATCAAACACTCACCCCAGTCAACTGATCTGGGTTTAATCCATCATCATTCTTTAGCTCACTCCACCACCCCAGTTCAGACATGGCCATATGCAAATCAGTCTGACCCTGTGCCTCATGGGAACAGTCCAGCACGAACTGCCAAGCCATGTCTTCCCTGGACCGGAAACAAGCATCCTGGGACCGGTTTCGGGTTCAAAACCCTCATCAGCCAGGCTATTTTGAATCCAGTGGCAAAGTGAGCAAGGGACCCACGTCTGGGCATACCCTGCCAACTTAGGGCGAACAAAGCGATACCAAAGGGGATGATGGACGGAGCGTTAGAGCAAATCAAACACTCACCCCCAGTCAACTGATCTGGGTTTAATCCATCATCATTCTTTAGCTCACTCCACCACCCCAGTTCAGACATGGCCATATGCAAATCAGTCTGACCCTGTGCCTCATGGGAACAGTCCAGCACGAACTGCCAAGCCATGTCTTCCCTGGACTGGAAACAAGTATCCTGTGACCGGTTTCGGGTTCAAAACCCTCATCAGCCAGGCTATTTTGAATCCAGTGGCAAAGTGAGCAAGGGACCCACGTCTGGGCATACCCTGCCAACTTAGGGCGAACAAAGCCATACCAAAGGGGATGATGGACGGAGCGTTAGAGCAAATCAAACACTCACCCCCAGTCAACTGATCTGGGTTTAATCCATCATCATTCTTTAGCTCACTCCACCACCCCAGTTCAGACATGGCCATATGCAAATCAGTCTGACCCTGTGCCTCATGGGAACAGTCCAGCACGAACTGCCAAGCCATGTCTTCCCTGGACCGGAAACAAGCATCCTGGGACCGGTTTCAGGTTCAAAACCCTCATCAGCCAGGCTATTTTGAATCCAGAGGCAAAGTGAGCAAGGGACCCACGTCTGGGCATACCCTGCCAACTTAGGGCTGAACAAAGCGATACCAAAGGGATGATGGACGGAGCGTTAGAGCAAATCAAACACTCACCCCCAGTCAACTGATCTGGGTTTAATGCATCATCATTCTTTAGCTCACTCCACCACCCCAGTTCAGACATGGCCATATGCAAATCAGTCTGACCCTGTGCCTCATGGGAACAGTCCAGCACGAACTGCCAAGCCATGTCTTCCCTGGACCGGAAACAAGCATCCTGGGACCGGTTTCGGGTTCAAAACCCTCATCAGCCAGGCTATTTTGAATCCAGTGGCAAAGTGAGCAAGGGACCCAAGTCTGGGCATACCCTGCCAACTTAAGGCGAACAAAGCGATACCAAAGGGGATGATGGACGGAGCGTTAGAGCAAATCAAACACTCACCCCCAGTCAACTGATCTGGGTTTAATCCATCATCATTCTTTAGCTCACTCCACCACCCCAGTTCAGACATGGCCATATGCAAATCAGTCTGACCCTGTGCCTCATGGGAACAGTCCAGCACAAACTGCCAAGCCATGTCTTCCCTGGACCGGAAACAAGCATCCTGGGACCGGTTTCGGGTTCAAAACCCTCATCAGCCAGGCTATTTTGAATCCAGTGGCAAAGTGAGCAAGGGACCCACGTCTGGGCATACCCTGCCAACTTAGGGCGAACAAAGCGATACCAAAGGGGATGATGGACGGAGCGTTAGAGCAAATCAAACACTCACCCCAGTCAACTGATCTGGGTTTAATCCATCATCATTCTTTAGCTCACTCCACCACCCCAGTTCAGACATGGCCATATGCAAATCAGTCTGACCCTGTGCCTCATGGGAACAGTCCAGCACGAACTGCCAAGCCATGTCTTCCCTGGACCGGAAACAAGCATCCTGGGACCGGTTTTGGGTTCAAAACCCTCATCAGCCAGGCTATTTTGAATCCAGTGGCAAAGTGAGCAAGGGACCCACGTCTGGGCATACCCTGCCAACTTAGGGCGAACAAAGCGATACCAAAGGGGATGATGGACGGAGCGTTAGAGCAAATCAAACACTCACCCCCAGTCAACTGATCTGGGTTTAATCCATCATCATTCTTTAGCTCACTCCACCACCCCAGTTCCAGACATGGCCATATGCAAATCAGTCTGACCCTGTGCCTCATGGGAACAGTCCAGCACGAACTGCCAAGCCATGTCTTCCCTGGACCGGAAACAAGCATCCTGGGACCGGTTTCGGGTACAAAACCCTCATCAGCCAGGCTATTTTGAATCCAGTGGCAAAGTGAGCAAGGGACCCACGTCTGGGCATACCCTGCCAACTTAGGGCGAACAAGCGATACCAAAGGGGATGATGGACGGAGCGTTAGAGCAAATCAAACACTCACCCCCAGTCAACTGATCTGGGTTTAATCCATCATCATTCTTTAGCTCACTCCACCACCCCAGTTCAGACATGGCCATATGCAAATCAGTCTGACCCTGTGCCTCATGGGAACAGTCCAGCACGAACTGCCAAGCCATGTCTTCCCTGGACCGGAAACAAGCATCCTGGGACCGGTTTCGGGTTCAAAACCCTCATCAGCCAGGCTATTTTGAATCCAGTGGCAAAGTGAGCAAGGGACCCACGTCTGGGCATACCCTGCCAACTTAGGGCAAACAAAGCGATACCAAAGGGGATGATGGACGGAGCATTAGAGCAAATCAAACACCCGAAACCGGTCCCAGGATGCTTGTTTCCGGTCCAGGGAAGACATGGCTGGGCAGTTCGGGCTGGACTGTTCCCATGAGGCACAGGGTCAGACTGATTTGCATATGGCCATGTCTGAACTGGGGTGGTGGAGTGAGCTAAAGAATGATGATGGATTAAACCCAGATCAGTTGACTGGGGGTGAGTGTTTGATTTGCTCTAACGCTCCGTCCATCATCCCCTTTGGTATCGCTTGTTCGCCCTAAGTTGGCAGGGTATGCCCAGACGTGGGTCCCTTGCTCACTCTACCACTGGATTCAAGATAGCCTGGCTGATGAGGGTTTTGAACCCAAACCGGTCCCAGGATGCTTGTTTCCGGTCCAGGGAAGACATGGCTTGGCAGTTCGGGCTGGACTGTTCCCATGAGGCACAGGGTCAGACTGATTTGCATATGGCCATGTCTGAACTGGGGTGGTGGAGTGAGCTAAAGATTGATGATGGATTAAACCCAGATCAGTTGACTGGGGGTGAGTGTTTGATTTGCTCTAACGCTCCGTCCATCATCCCCTTTGGTATCGCTTTGTTCGCCCTAAGTTGGCAGGGTATGCCCAGATGTGGGTCCCTTGCTCACTCTGCCTCTGGATTCAAGATAGCCTGGCTGATGAGGGTTTTGAACCCGAAACCGGTCCCAGGATGCTTGTTTCCGGTCCAGGGAAGACATGGCTTGGCAGTTCGGGCTGGACTGTTCCCATGAGGCACAGGGTCAGACTGATTTGCATATGGCCATGTCTGAACTGGGGTGGTGGAGTGAGCTAAAGAATGATGATGGATTAAACCCAGATCAGTTGACTGGGGGTGAGTGTTTGATTTGCTCTAACGCTCCGTCCATCATCCCCTTTGGTATCGCTTTGTTCGCCCTAAGTTGGCAGGGTATGCCCAGACGTGGGTCCCTTGCTCACTCTGCCACTGGATTCAAGATAGCCTGGCTGATGAGGGTTTTGAATCCGAAACCGGTCCCAGGATGCTTGTTTCCGGTCCAGGGAAGACATGGCTTGTCAGTTCGGGCTGGACTGTTCCCATGAGGCACAGGGTCAGACTGATTTGCATATGGCCATGTCTGAACTGGGGTGGTGGAGTGAGCTAAAGATTGATGATGGATTAAACCCAGATCAGTTGACTGGGGGTGAGTGTTTGATTTGCTCTAACGCTCCGTCCATCATCCCCTTTGGTATCGCTTTGTTCGCCCTAAGTTGGCAGGGTATACCCAGACGTGGGTCCCTTGCTCACTCTGCCACTGGATTCAAGATAGCCTGGCTGATGAGGGTTTTGAACCCGAAACCGGTCCCAGGATGCTTGTTTCCAGTCCAGAGAAGACATGGCTTGGCAGTTCGGGCTGGACTGTTCCCATGAGGCACAGGGTCAGACTGATTTGCATATGGCCATGTCTGAACTGGGGTGGTGGAGTGAGGTAAAGAATGATGATGGATTAAACCCAGATCAGTTGACTGGGGGTGAGTGTTTGATTTGCTCTAACGCTCCGTCCATCATCCCCTTTGGTATCGCTTTGTTCGCCCTAAGTTGGCAGGGTATGCCCAGACGTGGGTCCCTTGCTCACTCTGCCACTGGATTCAAGATAGCCTGGCTGATGAGGGTTTTGAACCCGAAACCGGTCCCAGGATGCTTGTTTCCGGTCCAGGGAAGACATGGCTTGGCAGTTCGGGCTGGACTGTTCCCATGAGGCACAGGGTCAGACTGATTTGCATATGGCCATGTCTGAACTGGGGTGGTGGAGTGAGCTAAAGAATGATGATGGATTAAACCCAGATCAGTTGACTGGGGGTGAGTGTTTGATTTGCTCTAACGCTCCGTCCATCATCCCCTTTGGTATCGCTTTGTTCGCCCTAAGTTGGCAGGGTATGCCCAGACGTGGGTCCCTTGCTCACTCTGCCACTGGATTCAAGATAGCCTGGCTGATGAGGGTTTTGAACCCGAAACCGGTCCCAGGATGCTTGTTTCCGGTCCAGGGAAGACATGGCTTGGCAGTTCGGGCTGGACTGTTCCCATGAGGCACAGGGTCAGACTGATTTGCATATGGCCATGTCTGAACTGGGGTGGTGGAGTGAGCTAAAGAATGATGATGGATTAAACCCAGATCAGTTGACTGGGGGTGAGTGTTTGATTTGCTCTAACGCTCCGTCCATCATCCCCTTTGGTATCGCTTTGTTCGCCCTAAGTTGGCAGGGTATGCCCAGACGTGGGTCCCTTGCTCACTCTGCCACTGGATTCAAGATAGCCTGGCTGATGAGGGTTTTGAACCCGAAACCGGTCCCAGGATGCTTGTTTCCGGTCCAGGGAAGACATGGCTTGGCAGTTCGGGCTGGACTGTTCCCATGAGGCACAGGGTCAGACTGATTTGCATATGGCCATGTCTGAACTGGGGTGGTGGAGTGAGCTAAAGAATGATGATGGATTAAACCCAGATCAGTTGACTGGGGGTGAGTGTTTGATTTGCTCTAACGCTCCGTCCATCATCCCCTTTGGTATCGCTTTGTTCGCCCTAAGTTGGCAGGGTATGCCCAGACGTGGGTCCCTTGCTCACTCTGCCACTGGATTCAAGATAGCCTGGCTGATGAGGGTTTTGAACCCGAAACCGGTCCCAGGATGCTTGTTTCCGGTCCAGGGAAGACATGGCTTGGCAGTTCGGGCTGGACTGTTCCCATGAGGCACAGGGTCAGACTGATTTGCATATGGCCATGTCTGAACTGGGGTGGTGGAGTGAGCTAAAGAATGATGATGGATTAAACCCAGATCAGTTGACTGGGGGTGAGTGTTTGATTTGCTCTAACGCTCCGTCCATCATCCCCTTTGGTATCGCTTTGTTCGCCCTAAGTTGGCAGGGTATGCCCAGACGTGGGTCCCTTGCTCACTCTGCCACTGGATTCAAGATAGCCTGGCTGATGAGGGTTTTGAACCCGAAACCGGTCCCAGGATGCTTGTTTCCGGTCCAGGGAAGACATGGCTTGGCAGTTCGGGCTGGACTGTTCCCATGAGGCACAGGGTCAGACTGATTTGCATATGGCCATGTCTGAACTGGGGTGGTGGAGTGAGCTAAAGAATGATGATGGATTAAACCCAGATCAGTTGACTGGGGGTGAGTGTTTGATTTGCTCTAACGCTCCGTCCATCATCCCCTTTGGTATCGCTTTGTTCGCCCTAAGTTGGCAGGGTATGCCCAGACGTGGGTCCCTTGCTCACTCTGCCACTGGATTCAAGATAGCCTGGCTGATGAGGGTTTTGAACCCGAAACCGGTCCCAGGATGCTTGTTTCCGGTCCAGGGAAGACATGGCTTGGCAGTTCGGGCTGGACTGTTCCCATGAGGCACAGGGTCAGACTGATTTGCATATGGCCATGTCTGAACTGGGGTGGTGGAGTGAGCTAAAGAATGATGATGGATTAAACCCAGATCAGTTGACTGGGGGTGAGTGTTTGATTTGCTCTAACGCTCCGTCCATCATCCCCTTTGGTATCGCTTTGTTCGCCCTAAGTTGGCAGGGTATGCCCAGACGTGGGTCCCTTGCTCACTCTGCCACTGGATTCAAGATAGCCTGGCTGATGAGGGTTTTGAACCCGAAACCGGTCCCAGGATGCTTGTTTCCGGTCCAGGGAAGACATGGCTTGGCAGTTCGGGCTGGACTGTTCCCATGAGGCACAGGGTCAGACTGATTTGCATATGGCCATGTCTGAACTGGGGTGGTGGAGTGAGCTAAAGAATGATGATGGATTAAACCCAGATCAGTTGACTGGGGGTGAGTGTTTGATTTGCTCTAACGCTCCGTCCATCATCCCCTTTGGTATCGCTTTGTTCGCCCTAAGTTGGCAGGGTATGCCCAGACGTGGGTCCCTTGCTCACTCTGCCACTGGATTCAAGATAGCCTGGCTGATGAGGGTTTTGAACCCGAAACCGGTCCCAGGATGCTTGTTTCCGGTCCAGGGAAGACATGGCTTGGCAGTTCGGGCTGGACTGTTCCCATGAGGCACAGGGTCAGACTGATTTGCATATGGCCATGTCTGAACTGGGGTGGTGGAGTGAGCTAAAGAATGATGATGGATTAAACCCAGATCAGTTGACTGGGGGTGAGTGTTTGATTTGCTCTAACGCTCCGTCCATCATCCCCTTTGGTATCGCTTTGTTCGCCCTAAGTTGGCAGGGTATGCCCAGACGTGGGTCCCTTGCTCACTCTGCCACTGGATTCAAGATAGCCTGGCTGATGAGGGTTTTGAACCCGAAACCGGTCCCAGGATGCTTGTTTCCGGTCCAGGGAAGACATGGCTTGGCAGTTCGGGCTGGACTGTTCCCATGAGGCACAGGGTCAGACTGATTTGCATATGGCCATGTCTGAACTGGGGTGGTGGAGTGAGCTAAAGAATGATGATGGATTAAACCCAGATCAGTTGACTGGGGGTGAGTGTTTGATTTGCTCTAACGCTCCGTCCATCATCCCCTTTGGTATCGCTTTGTTCGCCCTAAGTTGGCAGGGTATGCCCAGACGTGGGTCCCTTGCTCACTCTGCCACTGGATTCAAGATAGCCTGGCTGATGAGGGTTTTGAACCCGAAACCGGTCCCAGGATGCTTGTTTCCGGTCCAGGGAAGACATGGCTTGGCAGTTCGGGCTGGACTGTTCCCATGAGGCACAGGGTCAGACTGATTTGCATATGGCCATGTCTGAACTGGGGTGGTGGAGTGAGCTAAAGAATGATGATGGATTAAACCCAGATCAGTTGACTGGGGGTGAGTGTTTGATTTGCTCTAACGCTCCGTCCATCATCCCCTTTGGTATCGCTTTGTTCGCCCTAAGTTGGCAGGGTATGCCCAGACGTGGGTCCCTTGCTCACTCTGCCACTGGATTCAAGATAGCCTGGCTGATGAGGGTTTTGAACCCGAAACCGGTCCCAGGATGCTTGTTTCCGGTCCAGGGAAGACATGGCTTGGCAGTTCGGGCTGGACTGTTCCCATGAGGCACAGGGTCAGACTGATTTGCATATGGCCATGTCTGAACTGGGGTGGTGGAGTGAGCTAAAGAATGATGATGGATTAAACCCAGATCAGTTGACTGGGGGTGAGTGTTTGATTTGCTCTAACGCTCCGTCCATCATCCCCTTTGGTATCGCTTTGTTCGCCCTAAGTTGGCAGGGTATGCCCAGACGTGGGTCCCTTGCTCACTCTGCCACTGGATTCAAGATAGCCTGGCTGATGAGGGTTTTGAACCCGAAACCGGTCCCAGGATGCTTGTTTCCGGTCCAGGGAAGACATGGCTTGGCAGTTCGGGCTGGACTGTTCCCATGAGGCACAGGGTCAGACTGATTTGCATATGGCCATGTCTGAACTGGGGTGGTGGAGTGAGCTAAAGAATGATGATGGATTAAACCCAGATCAGTTGACTGGGGGTGAGTGTTTGATTTGCTCTAACGCTCCGTCCATCATCCCCTTTGGTATCGCTTTGTTCGCCCTAAGTTGGCAGGGTATGCCCAGACGTGGGTCCCTTGCTCACTCTGCCACTGGATTCAAGATAGCCTGGCTGATGAGGGTTTTGAACCCGAAACCGGTCCCAGGATGCTTGTTTCCGGTCCAGGGAAGACATGGCTTGGCAGTTCGGGCTGGACTGTTCCCATGAGGCACAGGGTCAGACTGATTTGCATATGGCCATGTCTGAACTGGGGTGGTGGAGTGAGCTAAAGAATGATGATGGATTAAACCCAGATCAGTTGACTGGGGGTGAGTGTTTGATTTGCTCTAACGCTCCGTCCATCATCCCCTTTGGTATCGCTTTGTTCGCCCTAAGTTGGCAGGGTATGCCCAGACGTGGGTCCCTTGCTCACTCTGCCACTGGATTCAAGATAGCCTGGCTGATGAGGGTTTTGAACCCGAAACCGGTCCCAGGATGCTTGTTTCCGGTCCAGGGAAGACATGGCTTGGCAGTTCGGGCTGGACTGTTCCCATGAGGCACAGGGTCAGACTGATTTGCATATGGCCATGTCTGAACTGGGGTGGTGGAGTGAGCTAAAGAATGATGATGGATTAAACCCAGATCAGTTGACTGGGGGTGAGTGTTTGATTTGCTCTAACGCTCCGTCCATCATCCCCTTTGGTATCGCTTTGTTCGCCCTAAGTTGGCAGGGTATGCCCAGACGTGGGTCCCTTGCTCACTCTGCCACTGGATTCAAGATAGCCTGGCTGATGAGGGTTTTGAACCCGAAACCGGTCCCAGGATGCTTGTTTCCGGTCCAGGGAAGACATGGCTTGGCAGTTCGGGCTGGACTGTTCCCATGAGGCACAGGGTCAGACTGATTTGCATATGGCCATGTCTGAACTGGGGTGGTGGAGTGAGCTAAAGAATGATGATGGATTAAACCCAGATCAGTTGACTGGGGGTGAGTGTTTGATTTGCTCTAACGCTCCGTCCATCATCCCCTTTGGTATCGCTTTGTTCGCCCTAAGTTGGCAGGGTATGCCCAGACGTGGGTCCCTTGCTCACTCTGCCACTGGATTCAAGATAGCCTGGCTGATGAGGGTTTTGAACCCGAAACCGGTCCCAGGATGCTTGTTTCCGGTCCAGGGAAGACATGGCTTGGCAGTTCGGGCTGGACTGTTCCCATGAGGCACAGGGTCAGACTGATTTGCATATGGCCATGTCTGAACTGGGGTGGTGGAGTGAGCTAAAGAATGATGATGGATTAAACCCAGATCAGTTGACTGGGGGTGAGTGTTTGATTTGCTCTAACGCTCCGTCCATCATCCCCTTTGGTATCGCTTTGTTCGCCCTAAGTTGGCAGGGTATGCCCAGACGTGGGTCCCTTGCTCACTCTGCCACTGGATTCAAGATAGCCTGGCTGATGAGGGTTTTGAACCCGAAACCGGTCCCAGGATGCTTGTTTCCGGTCCAGGGAAGACATGGCTTGGCAGTTCGGGCTGGACTGTTCCCATGAGGCACAGGGTCAGACTGATTTGCATATGGCCATGTCTGAACTGGGGTGGTGGAGTGAGCTAAAGAATGATGATGGATTAAACCCAGATCAGTTGACTGGGGGTGAGTGTTTGATTTGCTCTAACGCTCCGTCCATCATCCCCTTTGGTATCGCTTTGTTCGCCCTAAGTTGGCAGGGTATGCCCAGACGTGGGTCCCTTGCTCACTCTGCCACTGGATTCAAGATAGCCTGGCTGATGAGGGTTTTGAACCCAAAACCGGTCCCAGGATGCTTGTTTCCGGTCCAGGGAAGACATGGCTTGGCAGTTCGGGCTGGACTGTTCCCATGAGGCACAGGGTCAGACTGATTTGCATATGGCCATGTCTGAACTGGGGTGGTGGAGTGAGCTAAAGAATGATGATGGATTAAACCCAGATCAGTTGACTGGGGGTGAGTGTTTGATTTGCTCTAACGCTCCGTCCATCATCCCCTTTGGTATCGCTTTGTTCGCCCTAAGTTGGCAGGGTATGCCCAGACGTGGGTCCCTTGCTCACTCTGCCACTGGATTCAAGATAGCCTGGCTGATGAGGGTTTTGAACCCGAAACCGGTCCCAGGATGCTTGTTTCCGGTCCAGGGAAGACATGGCTTGGCAGTTCGGGCTGGACTGTTCCCATGAGGCACAGGGTCAGACTGATTTGCATATGGCCATGTCTGAACTGGGGTGGTGGAGTGAGCTAAAGAATGATGATGGATTAAACCCAGATCAGTTGACTGGGGGTGAGTGTTTGATTTGCTCTAACGCTCCGTCCATCATCCCCTTTGGTATCGCTTTGTTCGCCCTAAGTTGGCAGGGTATGCCCAGACGTGGGTCCCTTGCTCACTCTGCCACTGGATTCAAGATAGCCTGGCTGATGAGGGTTTTGAACCCGAAACCGGTCCCAGGATGCTTGTTTCCGGTCCAGGGAAGACATGGCTTGGCAGTTCGGGCTGGACTGTTCCCATGAGGCACAGGGTCAGACTGATTTGCATATGGCCATGTCTGAACTGGGGTGGTGGAGTGAGCTAAAGAATGATGATGGATTAAACCCAGATCAGTTGACTGGGGGTGAGTGTTTGATTTGCTCTAACGCTCCGTCCATCATCCCCTTTGGTATCGCTTTGTTCGCCCTAAGTTGGCAGGGTATGCCCAGACGTGGGTCCCTTGCTCACTCTGCCACTGGATTCAAGATAGCCTGGCTGATGAGGGTTTTGAACCCGAAACCGGTCCCAGGATGCTTGTTTCCGGTCCAGGGAAGACATGGCTTGGCAGTTCGGGCTGGACTGTTCCCATGAGGCACAGGGTCAGACTGATTTGCATATGGCCATGTCTGAACTGGGGTGGTGGAGTGAGCTAAAGAATGATGATGGATTAAACCCAGATCAGTTGACTGGGGGTGAGTGTTTGATTTGCTCTAACGCTCCGTCCATCATCCCCTTTGGTATCGCTTTGTTCGCCCTAAGTTGGCAGGGTATGCCCAGACGTGGGTCCCTTGCTCACTCTGCCACTGGATTCAAGATAGCCTGGCTGATGAGGGTTTTGAACCCGAAACCGGTCCCAGGATGCTTGTTTCCGGTCCAGGGAAGACATGGCTTGGCAGTTCGGGCTGGACTGTTCCCATGAGGCACAGGGTCAGACTGATTTGCATATGGCCATGTCTGAACTGGGGTGGTGGAGTGAGCTAAAGAATGATGATGGATTAAACCCAGATCAGTTGACTGGGGGTGAGTGTTTGATTTGCTCTAACGCTCCGTCCATCATCCCCTTTGGTATCGCTTTGTTCGCCCTAAGTTGGCAGGGTATGCCCAGACGTGGGTCCCTTGCTCACTCTGCCACTGGATTCAAGATAGCCTGGCTGATGAGGGTTTTGAACCCGAAACCGGTCCCAGGATGCTTGTTTCCGGTCCAGGGAAGACATGGCTTGGCAGTTCGGGCTGGACTGTTCCCATGAGGCACAGGGTCAGACTGATTTGCATATGGCCATGTCTGAACTGGGGTGGTGGAGTGAGCTAAAGAATGATGATGGATTAAACCCAGATCAGTTGACTGGGGGTGAGTGTTTGATTTGCTCTAACGCTCCGTCCATCATCCCCTTTGGTATCGCTTTGTTCGCCCTAAGTTGGCAGGGTATGCCCAGACGTGGGTCCCTTGCTCACTCTGCCACTGGATTCAAGATAGCCTGGCTGATGAGGGTTTTGAACCCGAAACCGGTCCCAGGATGCTTGTTTCCGGTCCAGGGAAGACATGGCTTGGCAGTTCGGGCTGGACTGTTCCCATGAGGCACAGGGTCAGACTGATTTGCATATGGCCATGTCTGAACTGGGGTGGTGGAGTGAGCTAAAGAATGATGATGGATTAAACCCAGATCAGTTGACTGGGGGTGAGTGTTTGATTTGCTCTAACGCTCCGTCCATCATCCCCTTTGGTATCGCTTTGTTCGCCCTAAGTTGGCAGGGTATGCCCAGACGTGGGTCCCTTGCTCACTCTGCCACTGGATTCAAGATAGCCTGGCTGATGAGGGTTTTGAACCCGAAACCGGTCCCAGGATGCTTGTTTCCGGTCCAGGGAAGACATGGCTTGGCAGTTCGGGCTGGACTGTTCCCATGAGGCACAGGGTCAGACTGATTTGCATATGGCCATGTCTGAACTGGGGTGGTGGAGTGAGCTAAAGAATGATGATGGATTAAACCCAGATCAGTTGACTGGGGGTGAGTGTTTGATTTGCTCTAACGCTCCGTCCATCATCCCCTTTGGTATCGCTTTGTTCGCCCTAAGTTGGCAGGGTATGCCCAGACGTGGGTCCCTTGCTCACTCTGCCACTGGATTCAAGATAGCCTGGCTGAGGAGGGTTTTGAACCCGAAACCGGTCCCAGGATGCTTGTTTCCGGTACAGGGAAGACATGGCTTGGCAGTTCGGGCTGGACTGTTCCCATGAGGCACAGGGTCAGACTGATTTGCATATGGCCATGTCTGAACTGGGGTGGTGGAGTGAGCTAAAGAATGATGATGGATTAAACCCAGATCAGTTGACTGGGGGTGAGTGTTTGATTTGCTCTAACGCTCCGTCCATCATCCCCTTTGGTATCGCTTTGTTCGCCCTAAGTTGGCAGGGTATGCCCAGACGTGGGTCCCTTGCTCACTCTGCCACTGGATTCAAGATAGCCTGGCTGATGAGGGTTTTGAACCCGAAACCGGTCCCAGGATGCTTGTTTCCGGTCCAGGGAAGACATGGCTTGGCAGTTCGGGCTGGACTGTTCCCATGAGGCACAGGGTCAGACTGATTTGCATATGGCCATGTCTGAACTGGGGTGGTGGAGTGAGCTAAAGAATGATGATGGATTAAACCCAGATCAGTTGACTGGGGGTGAGTGTTTGATTTGCTCTAACGCTCCGTCCATCATCCCCTTTGGTATCGCTTTGTTCGCCCTAAGTTGGCAGGGTATGCCCAGACGTGGGTCCCTTGCTCACTCTGCCACTGGATTCAAGATAGCCTGGCTGATGAGGGTTTTGAACCCGAAACCGGTCCCAGGATGCTTGTTTCCGGTCCAGGGAAGACATGGCTTGGCAGTTCGGGCTGGACTGTTCCCATGAGGCACAGGGTCAGACTGATTTGCATATGGCCATGTCTGAACTGGGGTGGTGGAGTGAGCTAAAGAATGATGATGGATTAAACCCAGATCAGTTGACTGGGGGTGAGTGTTTGATTTGCTCTAACGCTCCGTCCATCATCCCCTTTGGTATCGCTTTGTTCGCCCTAAGTTGGCAGGGTATGCCCAGACGTGGGTCCCTTGCTCACTCTGCCACTGGATTCAAGATAGCCTGGCTGATGAGGGTTTTGAACCCGAAACCGGTCCCAGGATGCTTGTTTCCGGTCCAGGGAAGACATGGCTTGGCAGTTCGGGCTGGACTGTTCCCATGAGGCACAGGGTCAGACTGATTTGCATATGGCCATGTCTGAACTGGGGTGGTGGAGTGAGCTAAAGAATGATGATGGATTAAACCCAGATCAGTTGACTGGGGGTGAGTGTTTGATTTGCTCTAACGCTCCGTCCATCATCCCCTTTGGTATCGCTTTGTTCGCCCTAAGTTGGCAGGGTATGCCCAGACGTGGGTCCCTTGCTCACTCTGCCACTGGATTCAAGATAGCCTGGCTGATGAGGGTTTTGAACCCGAAACCGGTCCCAGGATGCTTGTTTCCGGTCCAGGGAAGACATGGCTTGGCAGTTCGGGCTGGACTGTTCCCATGAGGCACAGGGTCAGACTGATTTGCATATGGCCATGTCTGAACTGGGGTGGTGGAGTGAGCTAAAGAATGATGATGGATTAAACCCAGATCAGTTGACTGGGGGTGAGTGTTTGATTTGCTCTAACGCTCCGTCCATCATCCCCTTTGGTATCGCTTTGTTCGCCCTAAGTTGGCAGGGTATGCCCAGACGTGGGTCCCTTGCTCACTCTGCCACTGGATTCAAGATAGCCTGGCTGATGAGGGTTTTGAACCCGAAACCGGTCCCAGGATGCTTGTTTCCGGTCCAGGGAAGACATGGCTTGGCAGTTCGGGCTGGACTGTTCCCATGAGGCACAGGGTCAGACTGATTTGCATATGGCCATGTCTGAACTGGGGTGGTGGAGTGAGCTAAAGAATGATGATGGATTAAACCCAGATCAGTTGACTGGGGGTGAGTGTTTGATTTGCTCTAACGCTCCGTCCATCATCCCCTTTGGTATCGCTTTGTTCGCCCTAAGTTGGCAGGGTATGCCCAGACGTGGGTCCCTTGCTCACTCTGCCACTGGATTCAAGATAGCCTGGCTGATGAGGGTTTTGAACCCGAAACCGGTCCCAGGATGCTTGTTTCCGGTGCAGGGAAGACATGGCTTGGCAGTTCGGGCTGGACTGTTCCCATGAGGCACAGGGTCAGACTGATTTGCATATGGCCATGTCTGAACTGGGGTGGTAGAGTGAGCTAAAGAATGATGATGGATTAAACCCAGATCAGTTGACTGGGGGTGAGTGTTTGATTTGCTCTAACGCTCCGTCCATCATCCCCTTTGGTATCGCTTTGTTCGCCCTAAGTTGGCAGGGTATGCCCAGACGTGCGTCCCTTGCTCACTCTGCCACTGGATTCAAGATAGCCTGGCTGATGAGGGTTTTGAACCCGAAACCGGTCCCAGGATGCTTGTTTCCGGTCCAGGGAAGACATGGCTTGGCAGTTCGGGCTGGACTGTTCCCATGAGGCACAGGGTCAGACTGATTTGCATATGGCCATGTCTGAACTGGGGTGGTGGAGTGAGCTAAAGAATGATGATGGATTAAACCCAGATCAGTTGACTGGGGGTGAGTGTTTGATTTGCTCTAACGCTCCGTCCATCATCCCCTTTGGTATCGTACTTGTGAATACAGTCGACACTCTGGTTCTCGCATCTCCAATTTTTCAGCGATCTGCATTAGTATGCAGGGCTATATCATTGAATAAGACTTGCTAGCATTCAGTTAAAAATAATTGAGAGAGAGTGCATACAGAAAGAATACTGAATCCATTATGGTTAATTTGTAATGAATCTCCTTTTGCCTTACATTTCATTCTCTTGTGGAAAAATTAAACTCCCTGTTACTTATTTGAATTTATTACAGTGAGATGGTAATGGACCACGTTTGGGAAAGTGGCTGGTCCCAATTTGTGTCTTTGTTAATACATGGCAATGTGAAAACTTACAGAGGTATGTGAATGCAATTAGGTACACATGTGATGACTGACTTATAAGACACCACAAGTACAACACAGAGGGTCGTCTTTTCATTCATTTTCAAGGTCCATAGACAACTGGCAATAGTCCTAATGAAACTGGCTAAATAGTTATTTGGTCGAAACGTCAACAACACACCCTTGGTTCCAAATTGATTTGCTATTTATGAAAACCTTAAAACATTTGAAGGATTTCTCATAGATACAATGAGTATGACAACCTTGGTGTACCAGTGTTTTAGGCACAATTGTATATAAGCATACCTTTTTGAGCACAGAGCCGTCTACACTATAATCATTACATGTACAGCATTTTGATTGTTTTCTCATATAAAACAAATTGCTCAGAAGAAAAGAGAAGCTCATACAGAATTTTATTGATTCAATGGTTGTATATCTTTGCTGTTATTTTGACGATTTATAACAGATTTATTCCAACACCACTTTTTCAAAAAAGGTACCATTGTAAATGAGTTGCATGGGACCTTTGTTGCCTACTATAGATCAGCCGCAAAGCAACAGTAGAATAGTGCACAGTTAAACTTTAAGGGGCTCATTTACAAGCCCTGAGCGCAGCCGGGATGTCACTTTTGTGACGTTCCAGTGGCAAGCATGGCTTAGCCATATCTACGAAGCCACGGAAAGCCACTCTGATTGGCTTTTCATGGCCTCGAAGATATAGTGTAAGGCAGGGCCGGTCCTAGGATTTGTGGGGCCCCGGGCAGGATAGAAACATGCGAGGCCCCTCTAATTTGCATAAAATGTAATATCACAGGAAGTGACATCATAGGAAGTGCCAACTGACCAATCATTTTCTAGCACTGTTGAAGTAGCTTTGCAAGAAGCTACTTCTCTAATGTGGATATCACTGAGATGGCTACAAATACAAATAATAGCCTTAATAAAATAAATGTTATTATTTTAAAGCTCTATTATGTGGAAATGCAACACATTAAACTTTATTGAAAAGCTACGCCTATATCTCTCCAAAACCGATGTTTTCAGAATAGTGCATGATTAAAATCCTAAAACAGATTGTCCCATAGCTATACAGTGGGTCTTCAGGTGACTCCCTGATACTCCTGTTGCATCAGTGAATTTCAAGGTTAAGGCATTTGGTTTTAGCAGGCATGGGCATCAACACTAAGGGATCCATGCTGGTTGGGTGAGTGGCCTGCAAATGCTCCAGTAAACAACAGAAAGCACCGATTAAAGAAAATAAGAGGATGAGATGGCACAGATGACATACACAGGTGTTGTAGCTAATATATTGGCAGGCAGGAGCACCAAAAGCTAGACCATTCCCACAAACTGAATGCCTAAACCCACTAACTACTCTCAAACTTCATTTTTAAGAGATGAAAAGAGCTGAACTAACTCAAAGATATAAAGATGAGATGGCTAAATAGAGACAAGAATGTGTATCCAGGGGAAAAACTGCCAAAAGCTATAATGGGAGCCAGACACTAAACAGACAAGTAGTAAATTAAAGCAACAAAAGAAAAGGGATTTATTATAGCCGACTCAGTGCAGTTTTCCCTTACAAGGAAATTAAATCTAGCAATGTTGAATAGGTTGGGGGAGGTGGTGTTTGACTTTCAAAATAAATCTCCCATAATCCCTGAGATTTGCAGTTTTAAAGATTTTAAGTCACATTGTAAGTCACATGTCCTTAATATATGAGAAGACACTTGCCAAATTGCTAGGGTCCAGTGACATGTCACTTGACTCAAATTTAGCCTAAGAAGTAACAAACAAATTGCACCTACCCGCAGGTAAATCCACTGGATCTTGGTTAAAGGGATAATTGAATGCAAGACCCTTGAACGATCATGTCCATCATCCATAAATTTCTCCAGTCATGGCCCAGGCTACCTAATCATACTCTTTTGGTCCTTCCAATCACCAATACAAGATTTGCCTTCCTAAAACTACTGGCCACCTACTTACCTAAGCTCAGTGACTGGCTAATCACTACATGTGTGATGATGTACTCTATGGAATGAGGCACTCACTCAGTCAGCTCCCCTCTGCAGCCCCCATTTCCTGTATCCTGCCCCTTCTTCTCATCTCCAAAGCAAGGCTAATTCAAACTGTACTGCTGAAAAGCAGCAATTTCTTCAGGCCTCGCTGTCGCTATTTGAGTTTTGGGATAATTTATAGTGGGAAGAGGCGCACATCATCTTGTGCTTGCCCAGGCCTCCCCATTGTCATTCTGCACTTGACAGTGATCAGGCTATCTTTGGGAGCATGACCAGACAGACCCTGTGCAGCAGCCTGCTACATGTATTTTAATACTCTTTTGGACATGATAACTAGTGTGTATTATGTATGGCTCTAGTTTCTTGGACAGTTAGTGACAAATGAGGAACTTTAAAACACACTGGAGCAGATATCTAATAGGCCTTCAAACTACTTTTACAAGATATTTGGGCTTCTTCACCTTCCCCTTTCCTCAGGGTGTTATGTTAAATTACACCAAATTGTGCAGCGAATGCAAATGTCTTTAGTTATTGTTCCATTGAAAGAGATGAATGAAAATACCACACCAAGAGCGAATCCTGGCGCTAAGGGATTTCGAAGGAAAAGGTACAGGCTATACTAATGTATGGAAAGGCCAGTTTTAAGTTTTTCCCCAGAAGATTTAAGATGCACCATAGCTCAAGACTGAGACAGTCCTGTGCAGCTAGAAAGGAGAAGGATCTACCTCCAATATGTTCTCTCTTAATTTTAGGATGGGACAGGAGCATGGCTGTTACTGAGTGTAGGATTCTGAAATAAATGGAAGGAATAATACAGTACTGAAGAATGAGTGGGCCCTTTTATGCACTGCACAATGGCAAATGGATAGATCAACAGAAAGCAGAAAGAGCATCTAGGGCAGCCTCAGATGAGAATCCAATCACTGTTCTTAATGATCTGAACGGTACCAAATGCAATAGGTGGGAAGTTTAAGACAGAGAACACTTGCGTAAACTGGTTGTGAGAAGATAATTGTCTGTACAACTGTCTTGCGGCAGTGACAGGGGTGAAAATGCAGGATTTTGTGTTGCATATGGATGTAGTAGAAGTAGATAACACACTGTTTGTCCAGACAAGGAGAGAAGACGTTGGAAAATAAATCCAAGATGTTGTTGTTAACGCAACCATGGTGGTTGATTGGCCCAGCTCCACAGGCCACCAAAGAGCAGTGTGTATGGTACCAGGCCCCTTAAAGATGCAGATGTCTGATGTTTTGCTATATAGTTTTAATGAATTCGTCTTTATCTAAAAAGCTACTGATTGCATGCAAGTCCAAAACATTTTCTTGGTTAGAAACCAGGCCTCTCCGAAAGGATAGAGATAAGCCACGCCAGGAAATACCTTGAATTCCAGGTTGTTCCAGTTGATTCCATAGAACCGGATGGGAAACTGACAAATGTGACACTATAATTTAGTAATATCAAGGCTGCTCTGCCTTCCTCATCAAGATTCAGGCTCAAACTGTCTGACACAGCAAGAAATGCTACTTTCAACACATGGAGAGGTCAGAATCCAACTGGCAAGTGATCAATAAGTAAATTATTTCCTATGAAAGAGATTTATGAATTGACTTCTTTTTCAAGGATTTTTCAGAAAAAGGCAGCAAAGAGTTGTTAGAAGATGCTGAGAAGCTTCGTACCTGCTGAAGGATTTTTGAGCAGAGGAATAAACGCAGCTTATTAGGTTTTTTTTCCCTACATGGTAGGGACAGATGACGAGGCAAGGGCAATATTGCAAATGGAGGTCAGAGCAGGGGCTGTGACCTTTAGATATCCATTCATGAAATGGGCAGGAAAGGGTCCCAACAGGGCACTAGATTTAATAAAAAAGTCAAATTTGAATAAGAGTACACAGAGAGCAGGCTGTAATTCCACAGACATGTTGAGGATAGTTCAAGATCACAAACCTTTGTGAAGGATGGCACACATCGCAAATCTAAGCCAAATTTTCTACTTGGAAAATAAAGAGACAGGTTATGCAAACTTTGGCAGGAGTCTCAATGTACTTAGAAGCACATGCTAGTTCAAAGACTCTTTTATCTCTCCTCCAACCGCGTACGTTTTTTTGTTGATTCTGCCCACTTACATCCACCTCTCTCCTCTGTGTTTTACTTTTTACCTCCCCTCTTGCTCAGCCTATTATCTTCTCTTGCTGGTTCAGCCCCTCTTACATCCACCTCGCTATGCATGCTCTCCTCTTAACGTCTCTTCTTTTCCCAATCCCCAAGCCTCTTACCTTTTCTCTCTGGTTCTGCCACTCTTTTATTGATCTTGGCCCTCATACCTCCATGCTCTACTCTTTACCTCTCATCTTTCCATCTTTCCTCATATTCACTTGCTGATTCTGCCCCTCTTACATTCCCATCTCTCTTCCCTGCCCTACTCTTCACCTCTCAACTCTCCACCCAGTCTTTATCTTCTGTGCTTGTTATGCCATCCTAAATACAGCTATGCCTTTTCCTTCTCCCCTTTCCTTTTATCTTCTCTTGCTGCTCCCGCCCCATTACATACACCTCTCCCCTTCCTCCTTCCCTCTCTCCTCTTGCTGATTCTACCCTTTTTACATCAAACTCTACCTTCCTGATCTAATCTTCAACTGTAATCTCTCACCAAGCCTTTAACTTTCTCTTGCTGGTTCTGCACATCTAACATCTACCTTCCCCTCCTCTCTCGCTCTTCATCCAACCTCTATCTCTTGGTGTTTTTCTCTCTTCCATCCACTTCTCTCTCTTGCCACTCTGCCTATGTACTCTTGCTGGTTCTGTCTCTCTTATAGCCATGACTTTTATCCATACACTACCTTCACTGCTCATCTCTTCCCCAGCCTTATAACCTTTTTCACTGGCTCTGCCCCATTTACATCTTCACTACATTTTCATCCTCCTGAACACACTAATCATTTCCCACTGATTTTGCCACTTACACCACCTATTTCCGTTCATGCTCTACTCTTATTCTCGTCTCTTCCTCAAACCTTATTTTGTGGATTCTGCCCTTTTACATCAATCGCTGCACTATCCCCAGCTTTGTTTCTTCTCTTTCTCGTTATGTCCCTCTTATATCCACTTTTCTCCTCCATGCTGTATGCCTCATCTCTCCCACTGCCTCTTACTTTTCTCGCTGATTCTGGCCTTCTACATCCACCTCTCACCATTCCCTTTCTCTTCTCTGTGTAAGGTTTCTTGATTGTTCTCAATCAATCAATCAATCAGGGAATTGTAAGCGTGCTACTCACCCGTGAGGGTCTCAAGGCGCTGGGGGGGGGGTCCGCAGATCTGTTTAGCCGAAGAGCCAGGTCTTGAGGGTCTTCCTGAAGGTGTTCAGGAAGGGGGCGCGTCTGATGTCTGCCGGTAGCTCGTTCCAGGTCTTGGCTGCAATGTGAGAGAAGGATCTTCCGCCTGCTCTGGCTCTGTGGATGCGCGGGGTTTCGGCCAGTGCGAGGTTGGAAGATCGGAGGTTTCTTTTGGGTACGTGAAAGTTGATTCTGTCGTTGAGGTATTTGGGTCCGTTGTTGTGTAGGAATTTGTAGGCATGAGTGAGGATTTTGAAAGTGACTCTTTTCTCCACGGGGAGCCAGTGGAGACTTCGTAGGTGTTGGCTGATGTGTTCGTGTCGGGGGATGCCGAGGACGAGTCTGGCGGCGGTGTTCTGTACTGTCTGCAGTTTGTGGAGTAGGGACTTGTTGATGCCGGCGTAGAGTGCGTTTCCATAGTCCAGTCTGCTGGTGATGAGTGCGTGGGTGACTGTCTTCCTTGACTCAGGGGAGATCCACTTGAAGGTCTTGCGGAGGATGCGGAGGGTGTTGAAGCAGCTGGAGGTGACGGCGTTGACCTGTCGGTTCATGGTGAGTGATGAGTCGAGTACGATGCCGAGGTTCTTGGCGTGGTTTGAGGGGGTAGGTGGGCTTCCGAGGGCGGCCGGCCACCAGGTGCTGTCCCATGCAGAAGGGGTGGTACCAAGGATGAGGACTTCTGTCTTCTCGGCGTTGAGCTTCAGGCAGCTGTTGGTCATCCAGACTGCGACGTCTTGCATTCCTTTCTGGAAGTTGAGTTTGGCAGTGGTGGGGTCTTTGGTGAGGGAGAGGATGAGCTGGGTGTCGTCGGCGTAGGATATGATGTTGAGGCCGTGTTGTCGGACGATGGCTGCGAGGGGGCCATGTAAATGTTGAAGAGGGTGGGGCTCAGTGATGAACCCTGTGGGACTCCGCAGGTGATTTTCGTGGGGTCAGAGAGGAAGGGTGGGAGTCTGATCCTTTGGCTTCTTCCGGTGAGGAATGATCGGATTCAGTCCAGGGCTGTTCCTTGTATGCCTGCGTCGTGTAGTCTGGCGACTAGTGTGCAATGGGAGACGGTGTTGAAGGCCGCTGATAGGTCGAGTAGGATGAGGGCTGCGGAGTGGCCTTGGTCAAGGAGGGTGCGGATGTCATCTGTGGCAGCGAGTAGTGCGGTCTCTGTGCTGTGGTTGCTTCGGAATCCGGATTGGGACGGGTCGAGGATGGCGTTCTCTTCAATGAATCGTGTCAGTTTCCTGTTGACTGTTTTCTCTGCAACTTTGGCTGCGAAGGGGAGGAGCGAGATGGGCCGATAGTTCTTGAGGTCGGTGGGGTCAGCTGTGGGCTTCTTGAGCAGGGGTCTGACTTCTGCGCGCTTCCAGTCGTCTGGGAAGGTGCCTGTTTTGAAGGTGGTGTTGATGGTGCATTGTAGTTCGGGTGCGATGGCGGCCACAGCTCTGTGGTAGATGTGAGGGGGGCAGGGGTCGGTGGGGGCCCCCGAGTGGATGCTTTTCATGGTCGAGGCGGTGTCTTCAGCCATGATCGGTGTCCAGTTGGAGATGGTGGGCTGGCTGGTGTTTCTGGGGGGCGGGGGGCCGTCTGTGGCACCTGGTGGATGGTCGATGAAGTTGTCGTAGAGGCTTTTGATCTTGAGGTGGAAATAGGTTCCAAGTTTGTCGCAGAGGTCTTGGGATGGGGTGATGTCTGTGGCTTCGCTGCGTGGGTTGGGGAATTCTTGAATGACACTGAAAAGTTCCTTGGAGTTGGTGGAGTTGGCCAGGATTTTGCTGTGGATGAAGTTCCTCTTGGTGGCTCTGATCTGGTTGTGGTAGTCCGTCATGGCGTCCTTGTAGGTGGTGTGGTTTTCGGTTGTCTTGGTGTTTCTCCAGTTCTTCTCCAGGCATCTGCAGGTGCGTTTGGCTTCTTGGAGAGCAGTTGTGAACCAGGCAGCTTTCCTGGGGCGTTGTCTGTCGGGGTTGCGTAGCGGGGCGAGCTCGTCTGCGCAGTTGGAGATCCAACTGCATCTTACATCTGCATGCCCCATCCATGTATTGCCCTTCACCTCTCATGTCTTCCTCTGGCCTCCTAACTTTTTTGCTGGTCTCTCCCCTTTACATCCACCTCTCCTCTAGGAGCCCCCTGCCTCTCACCTCGTCTCACTGTTTCTGCCTCTTCCATCCACGCCTCCCTTCCATGCTCTACACTTCACTTTATCTCTACTACCGTCTCTTACCTTTCTCACTAATTTTGCCTTTATTACACCCACATCTTTGCTACCTGCTGAACCCTTCACCTCTCATCTCTCTGCAGCCTCTAACCTTCTCTCACTGGTTCTACCTCACTGAAATCTACCATCCCCCTGCCTCTTACCTGCTCTTGGTTGTCCTGCCCTCTTACATCCAACACTCACCATGCCCTCTCCATGACACTTAAGTTCTCCTGATGGTTCTGCTTCTTTTATACTTACCTCTTCAATCCAAGCACTGCCTTTCACCTTTCATCTTACTCTCCAGCCTTAACTTTGTTCACTGGTCCCCCCCTTTATGTCCACCTCTCCCCTCCATGCTCAACTCTTCATGTTTTATCTCTCTCTCACCTTTACCCTCAATTCGCTGTATCTGCCCCTCTTCCACCTCTCCCCTACGTGCGCTGCTATTTATCACTCTTCTCCCTGACCTTTTACCTTGCTTCACGTCTTGTGCCGGGACACAATGCAGGCCCCTGCAGCACAGATGGGCCCACAACACTTCAGGGGGCCCCCATTCAGCCCAGGGCCAATAAATATCTGTGAAATGTGGGAGAGTCAGGGCCCCATTATCACATTCTGCAGCGAGGTCGCCATCATTTTGTGTTACACAACTGCTCGTTACTTTACAACATTCTCTCCCCTTCCATCCTCCCACTCTCCCCAAGCCTATTACATTCCTCTTTTGCATGCTATTCCTTTTACCTAACCAAGATTCTTCCCTTCTCTCATTGATTCTGCCATTACATACACATCACTCCTTCCCCAACTCCCTTTCCTTAAGCCTCTTGTTCTATATATCTGTTTTGCCCCTTATGTTCAGCTCGCTCCTCTCTGCTGTACTCTGTCATCTCCCCACCTCTTACTGTCTTTTGTTTGCCTAACCCCTTTTAGATGTGCCTCTCCCTCAATACTTCTATTAAAAGCAAAAGAGAGCACCAGACCTCCTTAGATGTACCCAAGACACTGGAATTCTGGATTTCAGATGTGAACAAACATGATGCCGGGGAGTACTGCTACCTTTTCAGATGTGTACAACAAGGAATGGTGTGTGGTTTGACAGGTTATATAGTTTGGGTGTATCTTGGAGGGGTCGCTGCACTCCTCGGGGTGGTGAGGATGGATGTGGGGTCACCCCTCCTTCCCTCCTACCAACTCAATGTTATCTCCACTATTCTTTTACCGACCCAATTTTTCATTATTCCTTTTTTTCATGTAAATTACATTAAAATAAAAAAACACCAAGCGCTTATATTCAACTGAAGTCACTATTTATGTTTAACTTTGTTTATGTTTCTTTTGGATGAACATGCTTGTTTGAAGAAAAAAAAACAGAGTTGCAAAAAAAAAAAAAAAAGAATAATAACCTCTCACTCCGTTTTCTGCTCTTCTCCCTTTCCCTTCATTGGACTTGAGCAGCGCCGATTGTTTTGTGAGGTCACTCGATTTTTTTGTTGTGAGCCCTGCAGGATGCTCTGCGTTTCATTCATGCAGGGGCAGGGCTCACTTCACACCTCACGCCAGTTCAAGCATCTGCAATTATCATGCAGATGCAGCGATTAGGATAAGAGAAAGGAAAGCTGATCACGGCCACAAATCCTTCCCTGCCCAGTCTGCCGCAGCTGAAAGGGATGCGGGGGTCATATTTCACCCTTCAGCCCCTGGCAGCCGGGTCCAGGTGAGGGGGCCCCGCCTCTGGCCTTGAGCTGCACCACGTTTGCACACCCCGAGGGAGGACGCTTCCCACTTGTAAGTGGTACATTTTCAAAAGGATGATGGCCTCGTGGGGGGCCCCGTCGTAATTAAAAGGCCGCGGGGCCCTGGGCAGCTGCCCACACTGCCCATGCCTAGCGCCGGCCCTGGTGTAAGGCAACGCAGAGCAAGTCACTGCATTGCCTCACACTGTTCCGGGATGAAATTAAACAGGAGATGCTGGAATACTTCGCCATCTAACAGTAGTCAGTGGTGGCTGCTGTTAAACTGTGGGAAGCCTACAAGGCTGTCATACACAGGGCCTATATCTCTAAGCAGGCTGGGGAGCAGAGAGCGCTGAGAGCCCAGATCCATCTCCTGATGTCTGGTGAGACTTGCACCCTTGCCCAGAGAAAGACTAAACTTGCTGAATATGGTGAGGTGGCCGTTAGGGAGGTGAACAACCTCCATGAAGAACAACGGCCAGGAGATATTGGGAAGGCAACAGAGTGGGCAAGACTTTGGCTCACTTACTGCACACTAACGCAGGCAGTTCATTTCCACGGAACTCACCAACAGAGTTGGCACTCCTGCCACGTCCACTCAGGTAGTCATGCACACTAGTCTTCAGTATTATTCAGCCATGTATGCGCCACCTGTCACTGCAAGCTCTATTGAGAAAATAGATGTTTGTGACTCAATCCAGCTGTTGTGGCTGACTGATGCGCATAGACAGTACCTCAATGAATAGTTTACTACTGATGAGGTGCTCCAAGTTACTTAGAAGCTGCAGTGAAATAAGGCCCCTGGCTTGGATGGCCTAACGGCTCAATTCTACAAAGAATACGCACCCCTGCTCGCTATGTACGAAGAGGCTAGAATCGCCAACAGTCTACTTGGTTTGTTGCGTGAGGCGTTAATTAATCTATGATCAACATGGACAATAAAATTCTAGCCAAGTTAATTATGGGTAGGGTCACAATTGTTTGACCTGGCTAATCGGAGTTTGTGCAAGGTAGCTCCACCGCACACAACCTATGTACCCTGTTTTACCCAGCTCCACATGCTAAACTCACAGATGCGCACCATGTCTGTCCTGCTGGATGCCACTAAGGCATTTGGGGCCTTATGTAGGTAATCCTACATTTGCGATTCCTTAATAGCGATTTTTAGCGAATCGCTATTAAGGAATCGCAAAATGGAATGTAGGTGGGAATCGCTAAAATATTAGCGATTCCTTAACATTCCTTAAGAGCGATTCGCAAATAGAGATTAGCTAAAAAGGAATACCTACCCATTCATTCCTATGGGCTAGGAGGCCCATAGGAATGAATGGGAAGATATTCACTATTAGCGATTCGCTATTAAAGAATGGCTAATAGCGGGAGCTATTTCAAGGGTGCCAGGGTGTCAAAAGGACACCCTGTTGCACCCTGAAATGTGCATGTGTGCTCATGTGGCGCACATACATGCCCTAAGGGCATGTATGTGCGCCACATGGCACTTTAAAAAAAGCAAAAAAGTGCTTTTTTAAAGGAAATTGCTAATTACCACCATCTTGAAGTTGGTGGTAATTAGCAATTCCTTAAGGCTAAAGTGCACTGACTTTTGTGCTATTTACATTGCATTTAAGGAATCGCAATTTCCGATTCCTTAAATGCAAGAGCAAAATAAGGAATCGCAATTTTGCGATTCCTTATTTTGCTAGTAGGTTTCAACTCACCTACATTGCTCGCAGCCAAATACCGATCGCAAACGCTGAAATCCTGCTAATTTCAGCGTTACCGATCGGTATTTGGCCACCTACATCTGGCCCTTGATTCCCTAGGGGGAATATGCATATTTCTCCTGCTGGAGCGCTTGGGCTTCAGCTCTCTGTTCATGCAGTGGATCAAACTACTATACACGCAGCCCATGGCTCAACTGCGTGTCAATGAAGTAGCTTCTCTGCCATTTTCCATTGCTCGGGGCACTCAGCAGGGGTGCCCTCTCTAGCATCTCCTTTTCGTCATAGCGATGGAGCCGCTGGCTGCTCCCCTGAGGCAACATCATGCGACTAGGGTCTTAAACTACCCCTTTAAAATACTGGTAGTGTCTATGTATACCAATGATGTCCCCTGGTATATCCAGGACCCGAAACTGAACCTATCGCCAATATTGCACAAACCTCTGGCCTTCGGGTGTCTCACAGGTATCTCCATCAATTGGTCCACATGAGTCATTTTCCCTCTGACCCCACCCACGGTGGAATTTGAGACTGAGTTTCTCTTGAAATTGGCAGACCCACTGGCAAGTATTTGGGGATATGGTTCAGTAGGGACACTGAGGTTGTATGGTGACAGATTTATGGCCGAGTGGTGGACTGGATGGAATCATGCATCCAGGTCTGGATCAAGTTGCCCATTTCTATAGTGGGTCATATAGCTATTGACAAGATGGTGGTCTTACCCAATCTCCTCTACCTGTTCATTAACATCCTGCTCCCACTAATAGGTGCCTTCTCAAGAGAATCTGCTCTCTCATGATCCAGCTGGCTTGGGCAGGTGAGCAGCCTAGAATAGCGTGGGAGGTGCTCATGTTCCCATTTGAACAGGGGGGAATGTGTGCACCGGATTTTCCACTATACTGCTGCTTTGCACAGGAGTAATTCACTTAGAACTGGCTCCGACCCACACCCTATCAGCCACACAGTGCAATAGAATTTAGTAATGTTTCCTCTGCCCACTAGCCACTGTCCTTTGCTCCGCGGTACTATAAGCTTGTAAGGAGATAGACACAGTGGGCTGCACGGTGAGAGCTTGAGACAGACTGTGATGTAGAGCACACCTTTACTGTTTATATTCTGACCAGTTGCCCCTTGCCCATAACCCTATGCTTCCGCTGACTTCTGATAAGAGATTGCAGATGCAGTTGGCCCATATGTGACTGGTGATGATGGGTGACCTGTACCCAGATGAGACATTCCTGCCCCTGCCAAAGCTGCAGGAGCCCATTGCCTATATGCCACTGAACATCATGCTGTACCACCGAGTAAGGGCCACATGCAAGTCCATACATACAAACCACGTTTCCCTGCAAGCCCCCACAGCAACACGCACTCGAGATGATTCTCACCGCCACCTCACCCTTGTGATTGGTCTGAGCCCTGTGGTTCGGCGCTCAGGAGGGGAATGGGAGGCTGGGCATGTTCCTCATCAGGCTGTGCATTACAGCCTGGTTGCGAACATGCAACGTCTCCATGACTGGCCGGCCTAAGACGGCTGGCCAAACAGTTATGCATACTGGAGTGTGCAAACCACTTCTCCCCCTGTGCCTCCAGCCCCACCCTGCCCAAACCCAGCACCGAACCTACGAAAAATAAAATGATAATATCTATATTATTATCTTTTTGTTTTTCCTGCTCTGAGAGCAGTGGGGCGACGTTCCTCCGTCTTAGCTGAAGAGCCACCCCTGGAAATGGTTACGTCCTCCGCCACCGTGGCCGTGTGCGGAGAACGCAAACGTTCCCTTCTCTGCACTCATCCAGAAAAACCCTCTGCTGTTTATAGCAGAAGGGTTTCTTTTTTTATTTTTCAGCCTCTGGAGCAGGGGAAGAGCTTCCCCTGCCGCCTGGAGCATTTTTTGTGTGTGTGTAATGATGATCAGCGCCCATGGCGCGCTGACATCATTACATTGAAAGTGAAATGAGCCGGCTCATTGGGAAAAAAAAGGGCCAGTTTTCGGTGAAAAACTTGCTGCATCCGTGTTGTGTTTTGGGCCTTTTCCTGTCACGGGAACTAGTTCTGCCCACACAAGTGAGGTACCATTTGTATCAGGAGACTTGGGGGAATGCTGGGTGGAAGGACATTTGTGTCTCTCTGCAGATTCTGTTGTGTAGTTCCTATAAGACCTATATACGATCTGCGCGTTCAGACAACATACACTGCGGGACTGGTGTCCGGACTGATTCCTGAAACCCCCACCGGGTATGTTGGCCTGTGTACCAGCTAGCTCACAATGCCACTATAATCTCCTCTTGCCAAGGAGAAAATAGTTCTAGGCAACTATCGAACATGACAACCCTGATCCCTCAGGACCGTGGAAACAGTAACTTACTTTTCGCTCAGTCACTCGTGCTCACTTGTTCTCAGAGAGATACACAGAATAAACGGCTGGGACGTCTTCAATAAGTATTTATTGAACAGTCGTTATTCTAGCGTAAAATAAGTGCACTGAAATCACCAGTAGACAGTAGCATAAAAATTAGTAGAAGCACTAAGAAAGTAAACAGGTGGTAGGTTTCTACCATTTTGCTAAAATCATAAATACAGGCAAGTATATAGAATACATGGCAATAAAATGCGTACTCCTACGATGCACCCTAACTAGATGTACCTAAGTGTACCTAGCATGTGAGTAGGTGTTAAGCCAAGAATCTCTCTAGGATAAAGCCAACCCCATTACCTGATGTGAGACTGCGAGACCTCGTTCTGGTCTCGGGCTGAACACCCCACAAGGGATGTCAGACCACTGCGAGCTGGAGTATCTGCATGCAGGAACCTCAGTGTCTTGCGTCAGTGTGTCAGCCAGGACGTCCTGATCTCCTCTAACTATCTCAGCAAGATGTGGTGTTTATATACCCTAAGGTATCCCCAGGGGTTCTACCTTGCTGTGTCAGTGTCGGACTTAGGATGACGTCGGGAATGAACTTTATACACAGTTATTATGCAGGAGATGATGGTCCTGCTGTGATTCCAAGAAACTAAGAATCCTCATGCATAATTTATGAGGCCAGTGTCCAGGGAGAAACCCTACGCACTTGTGTGTAGTATTGTAACTGGGTAAAAGGTCAGTCCTTCAAATTCGTCATATATGTAGTATAGGAGAGAATGTAGGTGAAGGGTTATGATGTTACCTAGACCTATATCGGGGTACCTATATGAAATATAACACCCACTCCTCATCCGACTGGACGACATTACTAAAATCTAGCGTACTACCAAGGCGTCTAGAGGTTTGTACGCAACAAATAAAAACATTTTTAAAAGAAGTTAAAAAGCGTTAAAAAACCCTTTAAAAGTGTTCTACTAAAAGAATCATTCAAGTAGTGGCTCTAAAGTGTCCGTTTATATAGTCCGAACAACTACAAGCATCTGAAAGCCATGCAGCTCAAAAGGTTTCAATTTGGAATTTCGAAAAAGAGTTAAAAAGTAACCCTGGGCGTAGTTCGCGAAGTAGCGCTTCGCGAAGCTACGCAAAGTGAAGTTCGCACTACGCGAGCTTCGCGTAGCACTACGCGAACTGCGTAGTGCGTGTTCGCAATGATTACACAGTGCCGGATGCTTGTCCGCACTGTGCAATCATTGAAAACGGCATCTTGCACAGTGCGAGCTGTCTTTTACTGCCGCTTGAGTAGATTTTTACTCGAGCGGCAGCTTTCTCAACGCGGACTGGTAGTTTCTCATCGCGAGCGGTCGCGAGCATACGCGACCACTCGCAATGAGAAACCTGACCTCCCGCGTTGAGAATCTCGCCGGGAGGTTTATTTTCCACGCTCGCGATCGGCAACTTGTGTTGCTGATCGCGAACGAGAAAAAGTCTCGCCGGGATGTCATTTTGCTTGCTCGCGGTCGCCAACTTGACGTTGAGGACCGCGAGCAAGCAAAATGTACCGCTGCACTACGCTACGCTACGCGTGTTTGCACTGTGCTACGTGCAATTCGCGTTGTGCGAAGTAGCGCAAACTTCGCAAACTACGCGAGCGTAGCGTAGTACTTCGCCCAGGCCTATTAAAAAGCCAAATCTTCCCAGCGTGCAACTTGCCAAATGTTTATGTGTCCTTGCTGGTAGATGCAACATTGCTGCTGTCTGCATACGCAGCTGACGATCCCTGTAACACCTCACAAAGAATGTCAATTGAGCACAGATGATCTTCCGTACTGCCTGCAGCAGGTGCCGGGGCAGCCTGTGCCACATCCAAGGCCTGAGTGTTGGAGGAGCCGGTGTCCATACGAACAGGAGCAGAAACTACCTGTGGTGGCTCTAAGAATGCTGCCAACAACATGGGAATGCACTGAGGACACTGCAGAACATGGGCCGTTATCGGGTCCAGTAAGGCATCAACGTCCGGTGGCACAACCGATGGAAGTGTCAGACAGAGGTCCAACACGCATTCTTCTCCACAGAACAGGCATCAGAGAACAGGTAGGACACAGTCCATCCAGACTGGTCTAAATGACAGGAACCAAGACGCGCTCAGTTCTCGTAGGCGAGGTGTGCCCAGATGTTGTACCATGCGATCACGGTATTTACGCTCCAGGAGAGCTGTTGCTATCTCCTTGGTGGCTGGGACGTCCATTGCGTAGCCGAAAGGTAACAGTCAGAATTCCTGCTATTAGAAACAGGATCAGCGGAAGCCCTCCAAAAATGCTTCCAAAGACGGAGTGTATAAAGTTTGGTATAACTCCGAGGACCGTCTGAAAGGTGCTTAACAGTCCGGAACCTATGGTCTTAAATAGGTGTACAACACCCGTCGTATCAGACATGTTAAAGATACGACTTACCATTTCTGTTAAATGGAATGGGCAGTTCATTAAGGGTAGGCGGAATTTGCGTAGTCGCGCTACGCAAAGCTCCGCGAAATAGTAAAAAATCTCCGCGAGCACGCAAAAGTTCTGCGAACACGCGGAATTGCTTGTTCCGCCCGTTCGCGATGCTTTTTTCCTGTTCGCGAACGCTGTTTGCGTGCTCGGGGAGAAATATCTCACGAACACGCATTTTGAAAGCGCGAACAAGCAAAAACTCTGCGAAGCCGCGGATCGCGGAATTTTTGGCAATTCCGCGTTCTCCGCGGAATGCGAAATTTCCCAAATTCCGCGAGTGGAACGGAATTTACCGCCCAGGCCTA
>CAWUFW010024574.1:0-58200 GCA_963921515.1 Calotriton arnoldi | reverse complement strand
TACCGGTAACTTGAATTTCCTTCCATAGGCTAACATTGACTGGTTTCACTTGGAAATTCTTCTGTGTGTGGAGTTTTGGAACTTTAAAATATTCCTCTAAAATCAGCCGAAATACGAATTCCGATTTACTCACCTGTTATCAGGAGAGACCTCAGTGCTGCATCTTTCAGCCCAGTACTGATCCTGAAAAGTAATTTTAACCGTACTTACCGGTAACTTGAATTTCCTTCATAGGCTAACATTGACTGGTTTCACTTGGAAATTCTTCTAAGTGTGGAGTTTTGGAACTTTAAAATATTCCTCTAAAATCAGCCGAAATACGAATTCCGATTTACTCACCTGTTATCAGGAGAGACCTCAGTGCTGCATCTTTCAGCCCAGTACTGATCCTCAAAAGTAATTTTAACCGTACTTACCAGTAACTTGAATTTCCTTCCTTAGGATATCATTGCCTGCTTTTTGCTGAAAAAGTTTCTAAGTGTTGATTTTTGAAACATACAAATATTCCTCTAAAATCAGCCGAAATCCGAATTCTGATTTACTCACCTGTTATCAAGAGAGACCTCAGTGCTGCATCTTTCAGCCCAGTACTGGTCCTGAAAAGTAATTTTAACCGTACTTACCAGTAACTTGAATTTCCTTCCATAGGCTAACATTGACTGGTTTCACTTGGAAATTCTTCTAAGTGTGGAGTTTTGGAACTTTAAAATATTCCTCTAAAATCAGCCGAAATACGAATTCCGATTTACTCACCTGTTATCAGGAGAGACCTCAGTGCTGCATCTTTCAGCCCAGTACTGGTCCTGAAAAGTAATTTTAACCGTACTTACCGGTAACTTGAATTTCCTTAATAGGCTAACATTGACTGGTTTCACTTGGAAATTCTTCTAAGTGTGGAGTTTTGGAACTTTAAAATATTCCTCTAAAATCAGCCGAAATACGAATTCCGATTTACTCACCTGTTATCAGGAGAGACCTCAGTGCTGCATCTTTCAGCCCAGTACTGGTCCTGAAAAGTAATTTTAACCGTACTTACCGGTAACTTGAATTTCCTTCCATAGGCTAACATTGACTGGTTTCACTTGGAAATTCTTCTAAGTGTGGAGTTTTGGAACTTTAAAATATTCCTCTAAAATCAGCCGAAATACGAATTCCGATTTACTCACCTGTTATCAGGAGAGACCTCAGTGCTGCATCTTTCAGCCCAGTACTGATCCTCAAAAGTAATTTTAACCATACTTACCGGTAACTTGAATTTCCTTCATAGGCTAACATTGACTGGTTTCACTTGGAAATTCTTCTAAGTGTGGAGTTTTGGAACTTTAAAATATTCCTCTAAAATCAGCCGAAATACGAATTCCGATTTACTCACCTGTTATCAGGAGAGACCTCAGTGCTGCATCTTTCAGCCCAGTACTGGTCCTGAAAAGTAATTTTAACCGTACTTACCGGTAACTTGAATTTCCTTCATAGGCTAACATTGACTGGTTTCACTTGGAAATTCTTCTAAGTGTGGAGTTTTGGAACTTTAAAATATTCCTCTAAAATCAGCCGAAATACGAATTCCGATTTACTCACCTGTTATCAGGAGAGACCTCAGTGCTGCATCTTTCAGCCCAGTACTGGTCCTGAAAAGTAATTTTAACCGTACTTACCGGTAACTTGAATTTCCTTAATAGGCTAACATTGACTGGTTTCACTTGGAAATTCTTCTAAGTGTGGAGTTTTGGAACTTTAAAATATTCCTCTAAAATCAGCCGAAATACGAATTCCGATTTACTCACCTGTTATCAGGAGAGACCTCAGTGCTGCATCTTTCTGCCCAGTACTGGTCCTGAAAAGTAATTTTAACCGTACTTACCGGTAACTTGAATTTCCTTCCATAGGCTAACATTGACTGGTTTCACTTGGAAATTCTTCTAAGTGTGGAGTTTTGGAACTTTAAAATATTCCTCTAAAATCAGCCGAAATACGAATTCCGATTTACTCACCTGTTATCAGGAGAGACCTCAGTGCTGCATCTTTCAGCCCAGTACTGGTCCTGAAAAGTAATTTTAACCGTACTTACCGGTAACTTGAATTTCCTTAATAGGCTAACATTGACTGGTTTCACTTGGAAATTCTTCTAAGTGTGGAGTTTTGGAACTTTAAAATATTCCTCTAAAATCAGCCGAAATACGAATTCCGATTTACTCACCTGTTATCAGGAGAGACCTCAGTGCTGCATCTTTCAGCCCAGTACTGGTCCTGAAAAGTAATTTTAACCGTACTTACCGGTAACTTGAATTTCCTTCCATAGGCTAACATTGACTGGTTTCACTTGGAAATTCTTCTGTGTGTGGAGTTTTGGAACTTTAAAATATTCCTCTAAAATCAGCCGAAATACGAATTCCGATTTACTCACCTGTTATCAGGAGAGACCTCAGTGCTGCATCTTTCAGCCCAGTACTGATCCTGAAAAGTA
Organism: Calotriton arnoldi; assembly: GCA_963921515.1. NCBI lineage: Eukaryota > Metazoa > Chordata > Amphibia > Caudata > Salamandridae > Calotriton > Calotriton arnoldi. The sequence goes on along the minus strand of CAWUFW010024574.1, from coordinate 55,736 downwards.
ATTTTAACCGTACTTACCGGTAACTTGAATTTCCTTCATAGGCTAACATTGACTGGTTTCACTTGGAAATTCTTCTAAGTGTTGAGTTTTGGAACTTTAAAATATTCCTCTAAAATCAGCCGAAATACGAATTCCGATTTACTCACCTGTTATCAGGAGAGACCTCAGTGCTGCATCTTTCAGCCCAGTACTGATCCTCAAAAGTAATTTTAACCATACTTACCAGTAACTTGAATTTCCTTCCATAGGATATCATTGCCTGCTTTTTGCTGAAAAAGTTTCTAAGTGTTGATTTTTGAAACATACAAATATTCCTCTAAAATCAGCCGAAATCCGAATTCTGATTTACTCACCTGTTATCAAGAGAGACCTCAGTGCTGCATCTTTCAGCCCAGTACTGGTCCTGAAAAGTAATTTTAACCGTACTTACCAGTAACTTGAATTTCCTTCCATAGGCTAACATTGACTGGTTTCACTTGGAAATTCTTCTAAGTGTGGAGTTTTGGAACTTTAAAATATTCCTCTAAAATCAGCCGAAATACGAATTCCGATTTACTCACCTGTTATCAGGAGAGACCTCAGTGCTGCATCTTTCAGCCCAGTACTGGTCCTGAAAAGTAATTTTAACCGTACTTACCGGTAACTTGAATTTCCTTAATAGGCTAACATTGACTGGTTTCACTTGGAAATTCTTCTAAGTGTGGAGTTTTTGAACTTTAAAATATTCCTCTAAAATCAGCCGAAATACGAATTCCGATTTACTCACCTGTTATCAGGAGAGACCTCAGTGCTGCATCTTTCAGCCCAGTACTGATCCTCAAAAGTAATTTTAACCATACTTACCGGTAACTTGAATTTCCTTCATAGGCTAACATTGACTGGTTTCACTTGGAAATTCTTCTAAGTGTGGAGTTTTGGAACTTTAAAATATTCCTCTAAAATCAGCCGAAATACGAATTCCGATTTACTCACCTGTTATCAGGAGAGACCTCAGTGCTGCATCTTTCAGCCCAGTACTGGTCCTGAAAAGTAATTTTAACCGTACTTACCGGTAACTTGAATTTCCTTTATAGGCTAACATTGACTGGTTTCACTTGGAAATTCTTCTAAGTGTGGAGTTTTGGAACTTTAAAATATTCCTCTAAAATCAGCCGAAATACGAATTCCGATTTACTCACCTGTTATCAGGAGAGACCTCAGTGCTGCATCTTTCTGCCCAGTACTGGTCCTGAAAAGTAATTTTAACCGTACTTACCGGTAACTTGAATTTCCTTCCATAGGCTAACATTGACTGGTTTCACTTGGAAATTCTTCTAAGTGTGGAGTTTTGGAACTTTAAAATATTCCTCTAAAATCAGCCGAAATACGAATTCCGATTTACTCACCTGTTATCAGGAGAGACCTCAGTGCTGCATCTTTCAGCCCAGTACTGGTCCTGAAAAGTAATTTTAACTGTACTTACCGGTAACTTGAATTTCCTTAATAGGCTAACATTGACTGGTTTCACTTGGAAATTCTTCTAAGTGTGGAGTTTTGGAACTTTAAAATATTCCTCTAAAATCAGCCGAAATACGAATTCCGATTTACTCACCTGTTATCAGGAGAGACCTCAGTGCTGCATCTTTCAGCCCAGTACTGGTCCTGAAAAGTAATTTTAACCGTACTTACCGGTAACTTGAATTTCCTTCCATAGGCTAACATTGACTGGTTTCACTTGGAAATTCTTCTGTGTGTGGAGTTTTGGAACTTTAAAATATTCCTCTAAAATCAGCCGAAATACGAATTCCGATTTACTCACCTGTTATCAGGAGAGACCTCAGTGCTGCATCTTTCAGCCCAGTACTGATCCTGAAAAGTAATTTTAACCGTACTTACCGGTAACTTGAATTTCCTTCATAGGCTAACATTGACTGGTTTCACTTGGAAATTCTTCTAAGTGTTGAGTTTTGGAACTTTAAAATATTCCTCTAAAATCAGCCGAAATACGAATTCCGATTTACTCACCTGTTATCAGGAGAGACCTCAGTGCTGCATCTTTCAGCCCAGTACTGATCCTCAAAAGTAATTTTAACCATACTTACCAGTAACTTGAATTTCCTTCCATAGGATATCATTGCCTGCTTTTTGCTGAAAAAGTTTCTAAGTGTTGATTTTTGAAACATACAAATATTCCTCTAAAATCAGCCGAAATCCGAATTCTGATTTACTCACCTGTTATCAAGAGAGACCTCAGTGCTGCATCTTTCAGCCCAGTACTGGTCCTGAAAAGTAATTTTAACCGTACTTACCAGTAACTTGAATTTCCTTCCATAGGCTAACATTGACTGGTTTCACTTGGAAATTCTTCTAAGTGTGGAGTTTTGGAACTTTAAAATATTCCTCTAAAATCAGCCGAAATACGAATTCCGATTTACTCACCTGTTATCAGGAGAGACCTCAGTGCTGCATCTTTCAGCCCAGTACTGGTCCTGAAAAGTAATTTTAACCGTACTTACCGGTAACTTGAATTTCCTTAATAGGCTAACATTGACTGGTTTCACTTGGAAATTCTTCTAAGTGTGGAGTTTTGGAACTTTAAAATATTCCTCTAAAATCAGCCGAAATACGAATTCCGATTTACTCACCTGTTATCAGGAGAGACCTCAGTGCTGCATCTTTCAGCCCAGTACTGGTCCTGAAAAGTAATTTTAACCGTACTTACCGGTAACTTGAATTTCCTTCCATAGGCTAACATTGACTGGTTTCACTTGGAAATTCTTCTAAGTGTGGAGTTTTGGAACTTTAAAATATTCCTCTAAAATCAGCCGAAATACGAATTCCGATTTACTCACCTGTTATCAGGAGAGACCTCAGTGCTGCATCTTTCAGCCCAGTACTGATCCTCAAAAGTAATTTTAACCATACTTACCGGTAACTTGAATTTCCTTCATAGGCTAACATTGACTGGTTTCACTTGGAAATTCTTCTAAGTGTGGAGTTTTGGAACTTTAAAATATTCCTCTAAAATCAGCCGAAATACGAATTCCGATTTACTCACCTGTTATCAGGAGAGACCTCAGTGCTGCATCTTTCAGCCCAGTACTGGTCCTGAAAAGTAATTTTAACCGTACTTACCGGTAACTTGAATTTCCTTCATAGGCTAACATTGACTGGTTTCACTTGGAAATTCTTCTAAGTGTGGAGTTTTGGAACTTTAAAATATTCCTCTAAAATCAGCCGAAATACGAATTCCGATTTACTCACCTGTTATCAGGAGAGACCTCAGTGCTGCATCTTTCAGCCCAGTACTGGTCCTGAAAAGTAATTTTAACCGTACTTACCGGTAACTTGAATTTCCTTAATAGGCTAACATTGACTGGTTTCACTTGGAAATTCTTCTAAGTGTGGAGTTTTGGAACTTTAAAATATTCCTCTAAAATCAGCCGAAATACGAATTCCGATTTACTCACCTGTTATCAGGAGAGACCTCAGTGCTGCATCTTTCTGCCCAGTACTGGTCCTGAAAAGTAATTTTAACCGTACTTACCGGTAACTTGAATTTCCTTCCATAGGCTAACATTGACTGGTTTCACTTGGAAATTCTTCTAAGTGTGGAGTTTTGGAACTTTAAAATATTCCTCTAAAATCAGCCGAAATACGAATTCCGATTTACTCACCTGTTATCAGGAGAGACCTCAGTGCTGCATCTTTCAGCCCAGTACTGGTCCTGAAAAGTAATTTTAACCGTACTTACCGGTAACTTGAATTTCCTTAATAGGCTAACATTGACTGGTTTCACTTGGAAATTCTTCTAAGTGTGGAGTTTTGGAACTTTAAAATATTCCTCTAAAATCAGCCGAAATACGAATTCCGATTTACTCACCTGTTATCAGGAGAGACCTCAGTGCTGCATCTTTCAGCCCAGTACTGGTCCTGAAAAGTAATTTTAACCGTACTTACCGGTAACTTGAATTTCCTTCCATAGGCTAACATTGACTGGTTTCACTTGGAAATTCTTCTGTGTGTGGAGTTTTGGAACTTTAAAATATTCCTCTAAAATCAGCCGAAATACGAATTCCGATTTACTCACCTGTTATCAGGAGAGACCTCAGTGCTGCATCTTTCAGCCCAGTACTGATCCTGAAAAGTAATTTTAACCGTACTTACCGGTAACTTGAATTTCCTTCATAGGCTAACATTGACTGGTTTCACTTGGAAATTCTTCTAAGTGTTGAGTTTTGGAACTTTAAAATATTCCTCTAAAATCAGCCGAAATACGAATTCCGATTTACTCACCTGTTATCAGGAGAGACCTCAGTGCTGCATCTTTCAGCCCAGTACTGATCCTCAAAAGTAATTTTAACCGTACTTACCAGTAACTTGAATTTCCTTCCTTAGGATATCATTGCCTGCTTTTTGCTGAAAAAGTTTCTAAGTGTTGATTTTTGAAACATACAAATATTCCTCTAAAATCAGCCGAAATCCGAATTCTGATTTACTCACCTGTTATCAGGAGAGACCTCAGTGCTGCATCTTTCAGCCCAGTACTGGTCCTGAAAAGTAATTTTAACCGTACTTACCAGTAACTTGAATTTCCTTCCATAGGCTAACATTGACTGGTTTCACTTGGAAATTCTTCTAAGTGTGGAGTTTTGGAACTTTAAAATATTCCTCTAAAATCAGCCGAAATACGAATTCCGATTTACTCACCTGTTATCAGGAGAGACCTCAGTGCTGCATCTTTCAGCCCAGTACTGGTCCTGAAAAGTAATTTTAACCGTACTTACCGGTAACTTGAATTTCCTTAATAGGCTAACATTGACTGGTTTCACTTGGAAATTCTTCTAAGTGTGGAGTTTTGGAACTTTAAAATATTCCTCTAAAATCAGCCGAAATACGAATTCCGATTTACTCACCTGTTATCAGGAGAGACCTCAGTGCTGCATCTTTCAGCCCAGTACTGGTCCTGAAAAGTAATTTTAACCGTACTTACCGGTAACTTGAATTTCCTTCCATAGGCTAACATTGACTGGTTTCACTTGGAAATTCTTCTAAGTGTGGAGTTTTGGAACTTTAAAATATTCCTCTAAAATCAGCCGAAATACGAATTCCGATTTACTCACCTGTTATCAGGAGAGACCTCAGTGCTGCATCTTTCAGCCCAGTACTGATCCTCAAAAGTAATTTTAACCATACTTACCGGTAACTTGAATTTCCTTCATAGGCTAACATTGACTGGTTTCACTTGGAAATTCTTCTAAGTGTGGAGTTTTGGAACTTTAAAATATTCCTCTAAAATCAGCCGAAATACGAATTCCGATTTACTCACCTGTTATCAGGAGAGACCTCAGTGCTGCATCTTTCAGCCCAGTACTGGTCCTGAAAAGTAATTTTAACCGTACTTACCGGTAACTTGAATTTCCTTCATAGGCTAACATTGACTGGTTTCACTTGGAAATTCTTCTAAGTGTGGAGTTTTGGAACTTTAAAATATTCCTCTAAAATCAGCCGAAATACGAATTCCGATTTACTCACCTGTTATCAGGAGAGACCTCAGTGCTGCATCTTTCAGCCCAGTACTGGTCCTGAAAAGTAATTTTAACCGTACTTACCGGTAACTTGAATTTCCTTCCATAGGCTAACATTGACTGGTTTCACTTGGAAAATTCTTCTAAGTGTGGAGTTTTGGAACTTTAAAATATTCCTCTAAAATCAGCCGAAATACGAATTCCGATTTACTCACCTGTTATCAGGAGAGACCTCAGTGCTGCATCTTTCAGCCCAGTACTGGTCCTGAAAAGTAATTTTAACCGTACTTACCGGTAACTTGAATTTCCTTCATAGGCTAACATTGACTGGTTTCACTTGGAAATTCTTCTAAGTGTGGAGTTTTGGAACTTTAAAATATTCCTCTAAAATCAGCCGAAATACGAATTCCGATTTACTCACCTGTTATCAGGAGAGACCTCAGTGCTGCATCTTTCAGCCCAGTACTGGTCCTGAAAAGTAATTTTAACCGTACTTACCGGTAACTTGAATTTCCTTCATAGGCTAACATTGACTGGTTTCACTTGGAAATTCTTCTAAGTGTGGAGTTTTGGAACTTTAAAATATTCCTCTAAAATCAGCCGAAATACGAATTCCGATTTACTCACCTGTTATCAGGAGAGACCTCAGTGCTGCATCTTTCAGCCCAGTACTGATCCTGAAAAGTAATTTTAACCGTACTTACCGGTAACTTGAATTTCCTTCCATAGGCTAACATTGACTGGTTTCACTTGGAAATTCTTCTAAGTGTTGAGTTTTGGAACTTTACAAATATTCCTCTAAAATCAGCCGAAATACGAATTCCGATTTACTCACCTGTTATCAGGAGAGACCTCAGTGCTGCATCTTTCAGCCCAGTACTGATCCTGAAAAGTAATTTTAACCGTACTTACCAGTAACTTGAATTTCCTTCCATAGGCTAACATTGACTGGTTTCACTTGGAAATTCTTCTAAGTGTTGAGTTTTGGAACTTTAAAATATTCCTCTAAAATCAGCCGAAATACGAATTCCGATTTACTCACCTGTTATCAGGAGAGACCTCAGTGCTGCATCTTTCAGCCCAGTACTGGTCCTGAAAAGTAATTTTAACCGTACTTACCAGTAACTTGAATTTCCTTCCATAGGCTAACATTGACTGCGTTTCACTTGGAAATTCTTCTAAGTGTGGAGTTTTGGAACTTTACAAATATTCCTCTAAAATCAGCCGAAATACGAATTCCGATTTACTCACCTGTTATCAGGAGAGACCTCAGTGCTGCATCTTTCAGCCCAGTACTGGTCCTGAAAAGTAATTTTAACCGTACTTACCAGTAACTTGAATTTCCTTCCATAGGCTAACATTGACTGGTTTCACTTGGAAATTCTTCTAAGTGTGGAGTTTTGGAACTTTAAAATATTCCTCTAAAATCAGCCGAAATACGAATTCCGATTTACTCACCTGTTATCAGGAGAGACCTCAGTGCTGCATCTTTCAGCCCAGTACTGATCCTCAAAAGTAATTTTAACCGTACTTACCGGTAACTTGAATTTCCTTCATAGGCTAACATTGACTGGTTTTCACTTGGAAATTCTTCTAAGTGTGGAGTTTTGGAACTTTACAAATATTCCTCTAAAATCAGCCGAAATACGAATTCCGATTTACTCACCTGTTATCAGGAGAGACCTCAGTGCTGCATCTTTCAGCCCAGTACTGGTCCTGAAAAGTAATTTTAACCGTACTTACCGGTAACTTGAATTTCCTTCCATAGGCTAACATTGACTGGTTTCACTTGGAAATTCTTCGAAGTGTGGAGTTTTGGAACTTTAAAATATTCCTCTAAAATCAGCCGAAATACGAATTCCGATTTACTCACCTGTTATCAGGAGAGACCTCAGTGCTGCATCTTTCAGCCCAGTACTGATCCTCAAAAGTAATTTTAACCGTACTTACCGGTAACTTGAATTTCCTTCATAGGCTAACATTGACTGGTTTCACTTGGAAATTCTTCTAAGTGTGGAGTTTTGGAACTTTAAAATATTCCTCTAAAATCAGCCGAAATACGAATTCCGATTTACTCACCTGTTATCAGGAGAGACCTCAGTGCTGCATCTTTCAGCCCAGTACTGGTCCTGAAAAGTAATTTTAACCGTACTTACCGGTAACTTGAATTTCCTTAATAGGCTAACATTGACTGGTTTCACTTGGAAATTCTTCTAAGTGTGGAGTTTTGGAACTTTAAAATATTCCTCTAAAATCAGCCGAAATACGAATTCCGATTTACTCACCTGTTATCAGGAGAGACCTCAGTGCTGCATCTTTCAGCCCAGTACTGGTCCTGAAAAGTAATTTTAACCGTACTTACCGGTAACTTGAATTTCCTTCCATAGGCTAACATTGACTGGTTTCACTTGGAAATTCTTCTAAGTGTGGAGTTTTGGAACTTTAAAATATTCCTCTAAAATCAGCCGAAATACGAATTCCGATTTACTCACCTGTTATCAGGAGAGACCTCAGTGCTGCATCTTTCAGCCCAGTACTGATCCTGAAAAGTAATTTTAACCGTACTTACCGGTAACTTGAATTTCCTTCCATAGGCTAACATTGACTGGTTTCACTTGGAAATTCTTCTAAGTGTGGAGTTTTGGAACTTTACAAATATTCCTCTAAAATCAGCCGAAATACGAATTCCGATTTACTCACCTGTTATCAGGAGAGACCTCAGTGCTGCATCTTTCAGCCCAGTACTGGTCCTGAAAAGTAATTTTAACCGTACTTACCAGTAACTTGAATTTCCTTCCATAGGCTAACATTGACTGGTTTCACTTGGAAATTCTTCTAAGTGTGGAGTTTTGGAACTTTAAAATATTCCTCTAAAATCAGCCGAAATACGAATTCCGATTTACTCACCTGTTATCAGGAGAGACCTCAGTGCTGCATCTTTCAGCCCAGTACTGATCCTCAAAAGTAATTTTAACCGTACTTACCGGTAACTTGAATTTCCTTCATAGGCTAACATTGACTGGTTTCACTTGGAAATTCTTCTAAGTGTGGAGTTTTGGAACTTTAAAATATTCCTCTAAAATCAGCCGAAATACGAATTCCGATTTACTCACCTGTTATCAGGAGAGACCTCAGTGCTGCATCTTTCAGCCCAGTACTGATCCTCAAAAGTAATTTTAACCGTACTTACCAGTAACTTGAATTTCCTTCCATAGGATATCATTGCCTGCTTTTTGCTGAAAAAGTTTCTAAGTGTTGATTTTTGAAACATACAAATATTCCTCTAAAATCAGCCGAAATACGAATTCTGATTTACTCACCTGTTATCAAGAGAGACCTCAGTGCTGCATCTTTCAGCCCAGTACTGGTCCTGAAAAGTAATTTTAACCGTACTTACCAGTAACTTGAATTTCCTTCCATAGGCTAACATTGACTGGTTTCACTTGGAAATTCTTCTAAGTGTGGAGTTTTGGAACTTTAAAATATTCCTCTAAAATCAGCCGAAATACGAATTCCGATTTACTCACCTGTTATCAGGAGAGACCTCAGTGCTGCATCTTTCAGCCCAGTACTGGTCCTGAAAAGTAATTTTAACCGTACTTACCGGTAACTTGAATTTCCTTAATAGGCTAACATTGACTGGTTTCACTTGGAAATTCTTCTAAGTGTGGAGTTTTGGAACTTTAAAATATTCCTCTAAAATCAGCCGAAATACGAATTCCGATTTACTCACCTGTTATCAGGAGAGACCTCAGTGCTGCATCTTTCAGCCCAGTACTGGTCCTGAAAAGTAATTTTAACCGTACTTACCGGTAACTTGAATTTCCTTCCATAGGCTAACATTGACTGGTTTCACTTGGAAATTCTTCTAAGTGTGGAGTTTTGGAACTTTAAAATATTCCTCTAAAATCAGCCGAAATACGAATTCCGATTTACTCACCTGTTATCAGGAGAGACCTCAGTGCTGCATCTTTCAGCCCAGTACTGATCCTCAAAAGTAATTTTAACCATACTTACCGGTAACTTGAATTTCCTTCATAGGCTAACATTGACTGGTTTCACTTGGAAATTCTTCTAAGTGTGGAGTTTTGGAACTTTAAAATATTCCTCTAAAATCAGCCGAAATACGAATTCCGATTTACTCACCTGTTATCAGGAGAGACCTCAGTGCTGCATCTTTCAGCCCAGTACTGGTCCTGAAAAGTAATTTTAACCGTACTTACCGGTAACTTGAATTTCCTTCATAGGCTAACATTGACTGGTTTCACTTGGAAATTCTTCTAAGTGTGGAGTTTTGGAACTTTAAAATATTCCTCTAAAATCAGCCGAAATACGAATTCCGATTTACTCACCTGTTATCAGGAGAGACCTCAGTGCTGCATCTTTCAGCCCAGTACTGGTCCTGAAAAGTAATTTTAACCGTACTTACCGGTAACTTGAATTTCCTTAATAGGCTAACATTGACTGGTTTCACTTGGAAATTCTTCTAAGTGTGGAGTTTTGGAACTTTAAAATATTCCTCTAAAATCAGCCGAAATACGAATTCCGATTTACTCACCTGTTATCAGGAGAGACCTCAGTGCTGCATCTTTCTGCCCAGTACTGGTCCTGAAAAGTAATTTTAACCGTACTTACCGGTAACTTGAATTTCCTTCCATAGGCTAACATTGACTGGTTTCACTTGGAAATTCTTCTAAGTGTGGAGTTTTGGAACTTTAAAATATTCCTCTAAAATCAGCCGAAATACGAATTCCGATTTACTCACCTGTTATCAGGAGAGACCTCAGTGCTGCATCTTTCAGCCCAGTACTGGTCCTGAAAAGTAATTTTAACCGTACTTACCGGTAACTTGAATTTCCTTAATAGGCTAACATTGACTGGTTTCACTTGGAAATTCTTCTAAGTGTGGAGTTTTGGAACTTTAAAATATTCCTCTAAAATCAGCCGAAATACGAATTCCGATTTACTCACCTGTTATCAGGAGAGACCTCAGTGCTGCATCTTTCAGCCCAGTACTGGTCCTGAAAAGTAATTTTAACCGTACTTACCGGTAACTTGAATTTCCTTCCATAGGCTAACATTGACTGGTTTCACTTGGAAATTCTTCTAAGTGTGGAGTTTTGGAACTTTAAAATATTCCTCTAAAATCAGCCGAAATACGAATTCCGATTTACTCACCTGTTATCAGGAGAGACCTCAGTGCTGCATCTTTCAGCCCAGTACTGATCCTCAAAAGTAATTTTAACCATACTTACCGGTAACTTGAATTTCCTTCATAGGCTAACATTGACTGGTTTCACTTGGAAATTCTTCTAAGTGTTGAGTTTTGGAACTTTAAAATATTCCTCTAAAATCAGCCGAAATACGAATTCTGATTTACTCACCTGTTATCAGGAGAGACCTCAGTGCTGCATCTTTCAGCCCAGTACTGATCCTCAAAAGTAATTTTAACCGTACTTACCAGTAACTTGAATTTCCTTCCATAGGATATCATTGCCTGCTTTTTGCTGAAAAAGTTTCTAAGTGTTGATTTTTGAAACATACAAATATTCCTCTAAAATCAGCCGAAATCCGAATTCTGATTTACTCACCTGTTATCAGGAGAGACCTCAGTGCTGCATCTTTCAGCCCAGTACTGGTCCTGAAAAGTAATTTTAACCGTACTTACCGGTAACTTGAATTTCCTTCATAGGCTAACATTGACTGGTTTCACTTGGAAATTCTTCTGTGTGTGGAGTTTTGGAACTTTAAAATATTCCTCTAAAATCAGCCGAAATACGAATTCCGATTTACTCACCTGTTATCAGGAGAGACCTCAGTGCTGCATCTTTCAGCCCAGTACTGATCCTGAAAAGTAATTTTAACCGTACTTACCGGTAACTTGAATTTCCTTCATAGGCTAACATTGACTGGTTTCACTTGGAAATTCTTCTAAGTGTTGAGTTTTGGAACTTTAAAATATTCCTCTAAAATCAGCCGAAATACGAATTCCGATTTACTCACCTGTTATCAGGAGAGACCTCAGTGCTGCATCTTTCAGCCCAGTACTGATCCTCAAAAGTAATTTTAACCGTACTTACCAGTAACTTGAATTTCCTTCCTTAGGATATCATTGCCTGCGTTTTGCTGAAAAGTCTTCTAAGTGTTGAGTTTTGAAACATACAAATATTCCTCTAAAATCAGCCGAAATCCGAATTCTGATTTACTCACCTGTTATCAGGAGAGACCTCAGTGCTGCATCTTTCAGCCCAGTACTGGTCCTGAAAAGTAATTTTAACCGTACTTACCAGTAACTTGAATTTCCTTCCATAGGCTAACATTGACTGGTTTCACTTGGAAATTCTTCTAAGTGTGGAGTTTTGGAACTTTAAAATATTCCTCTAAAATCAGCCGAAATACGAATTCTGATTTACTCACCTGTTATCAGGAGAGACCTCAGTGCTGCATCTTTCAGCCCAGTACTGGTCCTGAAAAGTAATTTTAACCGTACTTACCGGTAACTTGAATTTCCTTCATAGGCTAACATTGACTGGTTTCACTTGGAAATTCTTCTAAGTGTGGAGTTTTGGAACTTTAAAATATTCCTCTAAAATCAGCCGAAATACGAATTCCGATTTACTCACCTGTTATCAGGAGAGACCTCAGTGCTGCATCTTTCAGCCCAGTACTGATCCTGAAAAGTAATTTTAACCGTACTTACCGGTAACTTGAATTTCCTTCATAGGCTAACATTGACTGGTTTCACTTGGAAATTCTTCTAAGTGTGGAGTTTTGGAACTTTAAAATATTCCTCTAAAATCAGCCGAAATACGAATTCCGATTTACTCACCTGTTATCAGGAGAGACCTCAGTGCTGCATCTTTCAGCCCAGTACTGGTCCTCAAAAGTAATTTTAACCGTACTTACCAGTAACTTGAATTTCCTTCCTTAGGATATCATTGCCTGCTTTTTGCTTGAAAAGTCTTCTAAGTGTGGAGTTTTGAAACATTACAAATATTCCTCTAAAATCAGCCGAAATACGAATTCTGATTTACTCACCTGTTATCAGGAGAGACCTCAGTGCTGCATCTTTCAGCCCAGTACTGGTCCTGAAAAGTAATTTTAACCGTACTTACCGGTAACTTGAATTTCCTTCCATAGGCTAACATTGACTGGTTTCACTTGGAAATTCTTCTAAGTGTGGAGTTTTGGAACTTTAAAATATTCCTCTAAAATCAGCCGAAATACGAATTCCGATTTACTCACCTGTTATCAGGAGAGACCTCAGTGCTGCATCTTTCAGCCCAGTACTGGTCCTGAAAAGTAATTTTAACCGTACTTACCGGTAACTTGAATTTCCTTCATAGGCTAACATTGACTGGTTTCACTTGGAAATTCTTCTAAGTGTGGAGTTTTGGAACTTTAAAATATTCCTCTAAAATCAGCCGAAATACGAATTCCGATTTACTCACCTGTTATCAGGAGAGACCTCAGTGCTGCATCTTTCAGCCCAGTACTGGTCCTGAAAAGTAATTTTAACCGTACTTACCGGTAACTTGAATTTCCTTCCATAGGCTAACATTGACTGGTTTCACTTGGAAATTCTTCTAAGTGTGGAGTTTTGGAACTTTAAAATATTCCTCTAAAATCAGCCGAAATACGAATTCCGATTTACTCACCTGTTATCAGGAGAGACCTCAGTGCTGCATCTTTCAGCCCAGTACTGGTCCTGAAAAGTAATTTTAACCGTACTTACCGGTAACTTGAATTTCCTTCCATAGGCTAACATTGACTGGTTTCACTTGGAAATTCTTCTAAGTGTGGAGTTTTGGAACTTTAAAATATTCCTCTAAAATCAGCCGAAATACGAATTCCGATTTACTCACCTGTTATCAGGAGAGACCTCAGTGCTGCATCTTTCAGCCCAGTACTGATCCTCAAAAGTAATTTTAACCATACTTACCGGTAACTTGAATTTCCTTCATAGGCTAACATTGACTGGTTTCACTTGGAAATTCTTCTAAGTGTTGAGTTTTGGAACTTTAAAATATTCCTCTAAAATCAGCCGAAATACGAATTCCGATTTACTCACCTGTTATCAGGAGAGACCTCAGTGCTGCATCTTTCAGCCCAGTACTGATCCTCAAAAGTAATTTTAACCGTACTTACCAGTAACTTGAATTTCCTTCCATAGGATATCATTGCCTGCTTTTTGCTGAAAAAGTTTCTAAGTGTTGATTTTTGAAACATACAAATATTCCTCTAAAATCAGCCGAAATCCGAATTCTGATTTACTCACCTGTTATCAAGAGAGACCTCAGTGCTGCATCTTTCAGCCCAGTACTGGTCCTGAAAAGTAATTTTAACCGTACTTACCAGTAACTTGAATTTCCTTCCATAGGCTAACATTGACTGGTTTCACTTGGAAATTCTTCTAAGTGTGGAGTTTTGGAACTTTAAAATATTCCTCTAAAATCAGCCGAAATACGAATTCCGATTTACTCACCTGTTATCAGGAGAGACCTCAGTGCTGCATCTTTCAGCCCAGTACTGATCCTCAAAAGTAATTTTAACTGTACTTACCGGTAACTTGAATTTCCTTCATAGGCTAACATTGACTGGTTTCACTTGGAAATTCTTCTAAGTGTTGAGTTTTGGAACTTTAAAATATTCCTCTAAAATCAGCCGAAATACGAATTCCGATTTACTCACCTGTTATCAGGAGAGACCTCAGTGCTGCATCTTTCAGCCCAGTACTGATCCTCAAAAGTAATTTTAACCGTACTTACCGGTAACTTGAATTTCCTTCATAGGCTAACATTGACTGGTTTCACTTGCAAATTCTTCTAAGTGTTGAGTTTTGGAACTTTAAAATATTCCTCTAAAATCAGCCGAAATACGAATTCCGATTTACTCACCTGTTATCAGGAGAGACCTCAGTGCTGCATCTTTCAGCCCAGTACTGATCCTCAAAAGTAATTTTAACCGTACTTACCGGTAACTTGAATTTCCTTCCATAGGATATCATTGCCTGCGTTTTGCTTGAAAATGTCTTCTAAGTGTTGATTTTTGAAACATACAAATATTCCTCTAAAATCAGCCGAAATCCGAATTCTGATTTACTCACCTGTTATCAGGAGAGACCTCCGTGCTGCATCTTTCAGCCCAGTACTGGTCCTGAAAAGTAATTTTAACCGTACTTACCAGTAACTTGAATTTCCTTCCATAGGCTAACATTGACTGGTTTCACTTGGAAATTCTTCTAAGTGTGGAGTTTTGGAACTTTAAAATATTCCTCTAAAATCAGCCGAAATACGAATTTCGATTTACTCACCTATTATCAGGAGAGACCTCAGTGCTGCATCTTTCAGCCCAGTACTGATCCTCAAAAGTAATTTTAACCGTACTTACCAGTAACTTGAATTTCCTTCCATAGGATATCATTGCCTGCTTTTTGCTTGAAAAAGTTTCTAATTGTTGAGTTTTGAAACATTACAAATATTCCTCTAAAATCAGCCGACATCCGAATTCTGATTTACTCACCTGTTATCAGGAGAGACCTCAGTGCTGCATCTTTCAGCCCAGTACTGGTCCTGAAAAGTAATTCTAACCGTACTTACCGGTAACTTGAATTTCCTTCATAGGCTAACATTGACTGGTTTCACTTGGAAATTCTTCTAAGTGTGGAGTTTTGGAACTTTATAATATTCCTCTAAAATCAACCAAAGTACGAATTCCAATTTACTCACCTGTTATCAGGAGAGAACCCAGTGCTGCATCTTTCAGCCCAGCACTGACCCTGAAAAGTAATTTTAACCGTACTTACCAGTAACTTATATTTTCTTCCATAGGAATCCATTGTCTGGTTTTTAGCAGAAAACTTTCAAAGTGTCGATTTTCACAAACTACAAATATTCCTTAAAAATCGCCTGTATGACTTAAACGCATTCTTTCAACTGTTTACAGGAGATGCACCAGTGCTGGATCAAGGATCCAACACTGAGTAAGAAAAAGTAACGATAACAGTTTTTACCTGCTAAGTGAATTTCCTTCCATAGGATAACATTGGTGATTCTATGAGAAAAAGTTTCTAAGTGTCAACTTTTAAAATATAATAATATTCCTTAAAAATCACTACTGTAACCAAAACGCTTTTACTCAACTGTTTACAGGAGATGTCCCAGGACTGAATCTAGGATCCAGTCCTGTGGTTAGAAAAAGTAATCCATAAAGTAACTAATTGCATTTAACTAGAAATTCACATTGAGCTGAATGTTGCATTGTGTTTGAAAATGTGTTGCCCATTGCAACAACTGTAACTACTGTACTTAAAAGTCTATTGCCTATGTGCAAAGTATTTAAACTAAAGTAATTCATTCTGAGAAAGTATTTTTTGTAATGTAATGTATAATGTAATTACAATGTAATTTAAAAATAAAATATGTAAAAAAAAATTGTTTCTAAAAAATTTGGAAATCAGTATGAAAAAAATTTATATAACAATTAATACATTTAAAAATTGTCATTTACAAAACCTTTGAAATTCACTGAAAAAACTGTAGGTTTCAGACATGTTATAGTTACAAATTAGCATTTAAAAAACCTTTGAAATTCACTGAAAAAACCATAGGTTACAGGGACGTTATAGTTACAAATTAGCATTTAAAAAACCTTTGAAATTCACTGAAAAAACCATAGGTTTTAGGGACAGTTATAGTTAGTTGGACATTGCACTCGTACAAAACCAGTGAAATTCCCCCGTTATAGTTAGTCCAGCTAACTATAACTCGCGCCCCCGCAATGCACTGCTGATGACGTCACATATTACATCACTCATGACATGGTCAGTGACATCACTGATGACATCACTGATGACATCTCAAATGACTATAACGGGGGAATTTCACGGGTTTTGTACGAGTGCAATGTCCAACTAACTATAACTGTCCCTAAAACCTATGGTTTTTTCAGTGAATTTATATATATATATATATATATATATATATATATATATATACCTCACAGCCCCTCAACCCATACCCAAACTAAACATTCCCTTACCACCCCAAAACCCATAAACAACCTAAACCCTAAAATTGACCTTGCCACGCAAAAACCCATAGCCACCCTAAACCCTAATAGTTCCCTTGCCTACCAAAAACCCATGCCCACCCTAAACCCTAAAATTACCCTTGTCACCCAAAAAACTCATACCCACCCTAAACCCTAAAATTCCCTTGCCACCCAAAAAACCCATAGCAACGCTAAACTCTGAAAATTCCCTTGCCACCCATGCCCACCCTAATCCCTAAATTTACTGCCACCCAAAAACCCATCCCTAACCTAGACCCTCAAAATCCCTGTGCCACCCAAAAACCAATACCCACCCTAAGCCCAAAAAACTCCCTTGCCATCCAAAACATATATACCCACCCTAAACCCTAAAAATTCCCTTGCCACCCAAAAATCCATACCCACCCTAAACCCTAAAATTACCCTTGCCACCCAAAAACCCATATCCTCTCTAAACTAAACAAAATTCCCTTGCCAACCAAAAACCCATACCCACCCTAAACCGTAAAAGTACCTTGCCACCTAAAAACCCATACCCACCCTAAACCCCAAAAATTCTTTTGCCACCCAATAACCCATACCCACCCTAAACCCTAAAATTACCCTTGCTCCCAACAACCCACACCCACCCTAAAAATACCCTTGCCACCCAAAAACCCATACCCATCATAAACCCTGAAAATGTGCACCCTAAACCCTTAAAAAAAACTTTCCCTAATATATATATGTGTATATTACCTACTGGGGGTCACCAGTAGGTATTTATAGTTAGGACCTAGTTTCCGTAGGGAAAGCGTTTTTTGTTTTGCCAATAACTTTGGCACTGTTTGACGTATCCTCACGAAAACTAGCTTGCCACTCACTTCAGGTGCTGTCTTGAAAGTTTGGGGATGATTTGTCAAGTGGGGGCTGACAAAAGGGAGGTCTCAAAACACATTTTCGCCATGTTAATTTCCATAGGACCTTTAGAGACAGCTACAGCCTGAACCGCTGAACAGAATTACACCAAATTTGGCAGAAAGGTAGATGTTGGTCCAGGAAAGTGCCTTTTTCCCATTTGGTGTAAATCTGTTCAGTAGTTGTGGAGTTATTAATGGAAATTTTCAATTGTAAATATAGGGGTGCAGTGGACCTGCACCCCCTTCCGATCTCGTGCTGAGATCTGATTGGTTGCTAACACTGCAAACCAGGACGTGTTGGCAGCCATCTTGGGACTCGGCAGAAAAAATGTAGAAAAGAGGGCAAGGTAGGAATAACCTGACCCCTAGGCCTTTTGGGGGGGTCCCGCAGGGCCACCAAAGCATTTTTTGTTCAATTTTCGGTGGGAGCCATGTTGGATCTGTGTCTTCCACTGATTTTTTTTTAGAAAAAGAAGCGCAGACTCACCCACTACTTTAGTAATCGGCCCCTGGATCGGCCAGGCCCCGGGGCCATTTTGTAAATAAAGGAGGGGGTGCGCATGGGCCCCCCTCCTGGGGCTTATTAATGCCCCATGGACCAACATCTCCCTGGGGCTTATTGATTGTTAAATGGGGGGCCTCTCGGACCCCCCCTGGCCCCAAGACCACCACCTCCACAGGACCACATTCAATAAATAAATCAGGGTGGCCTCATGGACCCCACCCATGCCCGGGGGACCACCACCTCCCCAGGGCTATTTTATTTGTAATGGGGGGCATAAGAGACCCCCCGGGGACCACCACTTCCCAGAAGTCGAATTATTCTTGTGAAAATGAGAGGAGGCCTCCCTCCTGGGCCGTTCTCGGCACCGGGAATTGCCACCTCCCTGGGGCAGGCCCTACAAGAAGAAAGGTCGGGGGCCACCCCACAGAGCTGGCTCCTGCTATGTCCCACGGAGGCAACGCACGGAACATAGCTGTTTGCTGTGGCCTGGTGGGAGCTTTACCGCTCCCGTAAAGCCACAGTAAATGCTCCCCTTCCAGCAAGCAAGAGCTCAGAAATGCTCTTGCTTGCTGGAAGTGGAGCAGAATTGCTTTTAGACACAGGAAGCTGCATGTTTAGCAGCTCACTATATCTGAAAGCAATGCAGGCGGGGAGCCGGCAGGAACCGCAGGGGCCTTCAGGCTCCCCCGGCGGTCCCATTGGTGAGTGGGTACCCTGGGGGCACCTACAGAAAGATGGCCAAGCCCCGGTTGATGGGGTCCCAGGGGCCGAATTCGGCCCAGGGAGAGGAGCCGTGCAGCCCCCCCTCCCATTTGTAACTAGCCGAGCCCTAGGTGATGGGGTCTCAGGGAACAAAATCAGCACAGGGAGGGGAGCCACACAGCTCCCCTCCCCTAATAAAACTAAAAAACTAAAAAATAAAGCCGGCCGGGGGTCACTGGAGGCCCCGCACCCTTTCACCACCACTCTGCAAATGTGCCTTCTGACAAATTACTAGTTGGGAGATGAAGTCCCATTGACTCCAGAGTGTCCTTGGGGGCCAGCTACCTCTCCTGTTACCTCCAGCATGTCCCACGCAGTGGGATTACTGAGAGGTCATCAGATGCCATGCCCCCTTTCTCCACCACTATGCAGACGCGCCTCCTGGTGCACTACTGGTTGAGGGATAAAGTCCCCTTAGATGCTGAGGGTCCTTGGGGGCCAGGAACCTCCTGTTACCTCAAGTAAGTGTCACACACCGGGATTGCTGTGAGGTATTTGAAGGCCACTCCCCCTTTCTCCACCACTCTGCAAACATGAGTACTAGTTAAAAAAACAATAGAAATTCACTTTAAAACCAAAGGTTTCAGGGATGTTATATATAAGGTCAGATTTCACTTGTACAAAATCAGTGAAATTCAGCAGTTATAGTTACCCGAGTTAATTATAACTTACGCCTCCGCAATGCACTGCTTATGGCCTCACATATTACATTACTCATGACATGGTCAGTGACATCACTGATGACATCTCAAATGACATCACTGATGACATCACTGATGACATCATTCACAGAACCACTCACACACACACTCACACCCCCATAAAACATCTCATACGCTCACACACCCACACCTGCACTCACATACCCATTCACTGAGTCATACCAGCACTCACACACCCACTCACTCCTCCATAGAACCACTCACATGCCCACTCACTTAATTATGCAGCCACTCACACAACCATTCACTCACTCATACAACCACTCATACAGTCACTCACCCTCAGAGCCACTCACACAGCCATACACTCACCTATACAACTTCTCACACACCCACTCACTTACCCATACAGTCACAGGCACAGCCGCTCACTTACCCATACAAACACTCACACATCCACACAACCACTTACATACCCATTCTCGCATCCATACAAGCACTCTTATATCTACTCAATCACCCATGCAGTCATTCACACAGACACTCACTCTCCAATGCAACCATTCACACACCAACTCACTTAGCCACTCACTGAAACAGACACTGACTCACCCATACATATACTTACACTCCCAGTCACTCATTCATACAGTCATTCAGACACCCACACTCACCCATACAGTCACTCACACAACCACTCACTCACCCATAGCCACTGACACACCAACTCACTCAGCAACATAGTCACTCACACACTCACTCACCCACACACCTACTCACATACCTACTTATAGACCCATACAGCCATTCACACACCCACTCACACACCCATACAGCCACTCACACACCCACAAAACCACTCACACACTCACTCACACACCCATTCAACCACTCAGATACCCACTCACACATCCATGCAACCACTGACACAACCATTCACACACCTACAGACCTTGTCAGAAATCCACTCACTCACCCATTCAGTCACTCATGCATGCACTCACACACCCATACAGCCACTCACACACTGATAGAGACAGTCACACACCCACTCAGATTACACGTTAGGGATAGTATCACTCATTAGTAGTACAACTAGTATACTAATCTAACTTTTGTAGTAGGTTATTATATATGTTTAGCACCCATAAACTCTTAAAAACACTTACACTCACTTGATGATGTAATCAGTGATATCATCAGTGATGTCATTTGAGATGTCATCAGTGATGCCGTCAGTAATGCCACTGACCATGTCATGAGTGATGAAATATGTGAGGTCATAAGCAGTGCATTGCGGAGGCCTAAGTTATTGTTAGCTCAGTTAGCCATAGCTGCTGAATTTCACTGGTTATGTATGAGTGAAATCTGCAGCTCACTATAAAGTCCCTGAAACCTTTGTGTTTTTCTGTGAATATATATATGGATATATATATATATATCATACAAAGGTGCCCAAAGGGTGAAGACGCAACCAACAGCAGGCAAATCCAGCTACTGCAGAATCCTTTATTCAGGCAAAAACCGGCATGACACTGAAATTTCCCTTGCCTTTCCCATGAAGCCTTGAATATAAAAGCCCATTGGAGGGCGAGATATGCTAATTACGAGACTTGTTTTTCGCGCGCATCTGCCCATGCAGTACCGGCCCCGTGAGCAAGGAGCAGGAGCTCCGAAACGCGTTGGGGAAAGGCAAGGGAAATTTCAGTGTCATGCCGGTTTTTGCCTGAATAAAGGATTCTGCAGTAGCTGGATTCGCCTGCTGTTGGTTGCGTCTTCACCCTTTGGGCACCTTTGTATGATATATTCCGGCCGGTCCAGGTCGGGAAGACAGCACCACCGCCCGGACTGTTTGGCGGACTGCTGATTGAGGATTTCAACAATCGGATAGCAGAATGGCAGGTCTGTGCTAAATAAGAACCGATTTCACACTGGAGGCTCTATCGAGAGTCTTGACAACAATGTTGTGTGAGGCAGAACCCATGTAGGGTAATATTTTAGCGCAAGGACTACAAGTCCCATGAAGCCTTGAATATAAAAGCCCATTGGAGGGCGAGATATGCTAATTACGAGACTTGTTTTTCGCGCGCATCTGCCCATGCAGTACCGGCCCCGGTGGTGGAGTGAGCTAAAGAATGATGATGGATTAAACCCAGATCAGTTGACTGGGGGTGAGTGTTTGATTGGCTCAAACGTTCCGTCCATCATCCCCTTTTGTATCGCCGTGAGCAAGGAGCAGGAGCTCCGAAACGCGTTGGGGAAAGGCAAGGGAAATTTCAGTGTCATGCCGGTTTTTGCCTGAATAAAGGATTCTGCAGTAGCTGGATTCGCCTGCTGTTGGTTGCGTCTTCACCCTTTGGGCACCTTTGTATGATATATATATATATATATATATATATATATATATATATATATATATATATATATCCAAATCGATAGCGGGTCCTTCCGGGATCAGTCCCGTTGTCAAGTGGTGCGCGGTGCCGGTAAACCCAAACCGGACATCGATAATCCAAAGTATAGATGAATAATAACGCACTCTCAAAGGTCCAAATGCTTATACCATAAGCTCTTTATTCTCAACCGTTACGCGTTTCGACACACAGAGTGTCTTGATCACACGATAAGATTGCTCCCCAGAGCCGTGCATAAATAAACAATAGACATGGAAATGAGACTCGCGGTACACGTTACACGCAGTCAGCAGTAATTACGTCGGCCATTTTGTAACATGTAATATGTGTATACAGCAATTCATGTTTATTATTTTAAATTCACAATTCGCATCCCAGCTACATAAACAGTTCAATGACCGATATGTACATTTTATCTGGTGATTGTGCTGTGGTATCAAGATCGTGCCGCTATATATCTAAAAAACACAGACTAGTGTCGTATTGCCCGGCTAGTCTTGCGGGTCTGAGCGTAGTATATTAATGCATGTGGACAAGTGCCAACGATGGTACTAACTTATGTAGTACAGAAGCGGTGCTAACGGACTAGTGCCTTCATACATACGCTCAAAGTTGATAGCACATTAATCGTACCAATTACTAACGCTCTATATTTCATGTGTACTTACATGTGCATACACAGGTGAAAGCGGACTAGTGCCTATAATCTATAAATAGAGCGTTAGCTAAGTACTGGGTAAGTGCTAGATTACCACGTGAAATATTGAAAACCTATGCCTGCAACATGCGAGAAAAGTCCATAGCCACATGGCATAAACCAGCTGAGTCTTCGCTCCTCCCATGTACTTAAAAGGAATGGTGAAAACCAAAACTACACAAAGTAGAACCTAAAATAGTAAAGTGCAATTAAAATGTCTCTTATCTTGTGCTCAGTGCTGAAACCGGTCCCGGCGAAGACAAGGGTAGGGAACCCGTGACGTGATTTGTAGGGTGGTTGGTCCCTTCCTTTCCTCCTGTGAAAAGATCAAGACAAGAGAAATAATTAAAATACAATATACAACTCAAACAGGTAATAAATGTACATTACTGCTGTTAAAAAATGACAAAAACAGTTATCTATGAGAAGTATAAAGCAATAGGTCATGACATGGAAGTTAAATCGTGGCTACTCTTCATGTAGGTGTGTTTCCAACTCCTCATTGAGGTTGTGGCCTCCAGGTAATCTAGTTTCTAGTTCCAATATCCATTTGGACTCTTTTTTCCTCAGTGCTAGTTCCCTGTTACCTCCCCTGGTACCCAGATTAACTTGCTCAATGGCAAAAAATCGTAGAAGAGAGTTTTTAGATTGATGTTTGTCTTGAAAGTGTCGGGCAATGGGGTAATGTAGGTCAACATTGTTAATGGCCCTCAGATGTTCTTGGATACGTTTCTTAACCATGAAGGTCGTACTGCCTACATACCCGAGTCTACACGGGCATTCTAAGACATAGATGACATAGCTGCTGCTGCATGTTAGGAACTGTGTAATGATTCAATTTTTACTAGATCCTGGGACATGAAATTCTTTGACCATGTGGCTAGATTTACATGCTTTACAATGCCCACAGGGGTAAAAACCTTTAAGGTTATGTACATTAGCTTTACGGGATTCCGTAATGTCACCTTTGACTAAAATGTCTCTCAGACTTCTGCCTCTCCTGTAGGTCACCATAGGTCTATCACTTATGTTGGGGCCTATGATATTGTCTGTTTTAAGAATCTTCCAATTATCAGCTAGGATTTTTTGGACTTGTTTGGATTGGTGATTTAATGTAGTAATCACTCTGGTAATTGTTTCATTGGTACCTTCTTTCTCAGTATATGCCAGGGATTTTTCCCTGCTGGTCTCCTTTATTTTTCTGACCGCTTTACTAAGTACCCATTCTGGATACCCTCGCTGCCTGAATCTTTTAAGCATGGTTCTTGTTCCTCTTTGTATGTGTCTTCTGTGCTGCAATTCCTTCGTGCTCTCAGTAGCTCCTCGTAGGGATGCTCCTCTTAAGGGCATCTGGGTGGGCACTTAGGGCATGAAGAAGGCTATTCCCTGTTGTCTCTTTGCGATGTAGGCTCGTGACTATCTTGCCTTCCTTAACTGTGATTTTAGTATCAAGGAATTCTATGTTTTCTTTGTTTATGTTGTGTGTCAGTACAATATTGTATGTGTTGATGTTAAGTTTATTAACGAAGTTGATAGCCTCTCTTTCACTCCCATTCCATACAATAAAAAGGTCATCGATGTACCTCATCCACACTATCACTTTTTCAAATTCTGACTGAAAAGCTCCCTCATTACGAATTTCCTCCTCCCATTTACCTAGGAAGAGGTTCGCAAAGCTCTGTGCGAAGCACGTACCCATTGCCGTGCCACGCACCTGCCTGTAGAGGTCACCATCAAACATAAAAATGTTATTGGTGAGACACATCTTCATCATGTCAACTAGCAGACGAGTGTGTTCAAGATAGCACATATCTCTCTCACTAAGGAAATGTATACAGGCATCTATACCCTGGTCGTGATCAATGATGGTATACAGTGAGTTCACGTCCAGGGTGATAAGAATAAATTCTTCTTTCCATGTGATGCCCTCTATCTTATTAAGAAAGTCCTTAGTGTCCCTTATGTAAGATGGTAATCGAACGACATATTCTCTAAGAAAATGATCAACATATTTAGATATGTTCTCATTCACATTTCCCACTGATGATACTATCGGCCTCCCTGGAGGCACTGTGGGATGTTTGTGAATTTTAGGGAGAAGGTACATTATGGGCAACTTGGGATAGTCTTTTTCAAAAAACAGTATTCGTGCCATGTAATTAATCCTGACTTTTGCCATTCGGACAGTTTTTCCCATGTGTCTGTGATACCACATAACATAATATGACACAACACTACACGACACTAGATAATATGATATGACATAACATAGCATAATGTAACCTGTCTTTGAATAACAACACAACAGATATTATGGGATGTATGATGTTACAATGCAAACTATTACAATGCATACCTTTACAACACTGTTTTTACAATGCAACTTCCATTACAACGCATGTTGTTACAATGCAAGCCATTACAACGAAAATTACTATTCTAACACCCCTGGGTGCTTACCTCAGGGAAGGTGCTGGTCAGTGAGGGAAATGCTTTGTAATGGCATGTGTTGTAATGGCATGCGTTGTAATAGAACTTGCGTTGTATTTACTGCGTTGTAAAGGCATTGCGTTGTGATGCCTGAGTTGTAATGGATGTTTCCCGATATTATGACTTAGTGTCAAATCACAGCAGAGAACATCACATTTCTTCACATCACATAGTATTGCATCATAGAGTGTCATTCTACACGTTATCATGTAGCACAGCACAACCTGGTATTACATCGGATAACATTACGTCACACAGGAACGCATCACACGAGATAATATATCCTCACATAGTGTCACAATCGATAACATCTCATAGCATCATATCAATTTGCTTTTGATAACATAACTGTTTTTAAAGACAATGATCCCTAGACAATTAGGTATAGTGTAAATTAATATAGACCCAATCAGTGCTATATTATCTGTCCAGCCGGACAGTTTTTAATGTACAATAACTTTATGAAGCAAATAAAACGAAAAAATTCAAGCGGGACACAACCTGCGTCCTGCTGACGTAGACTTACAAACAACATTGAAGGGAGGGGTTCAGGCAAGGAAAGCGTGTCTGTATTTACATTAGATATAAGTACAACAGACAGAATACGTTGTGCACACCATTACAAGTTTAACATTGTAGTATGGTCAATGTATATGGTGTACAGTTGTCGACGACGTTTCGATCCATATTTTAATCAGTTGGATCATCTTCAGGACATTAGGGTAACATGCCTGTATACAATTGCTCAAATTACTTAAACCATAAATTGAATGGGAGGAAGAGGAGGGAAGGAAGGGATAAAAGAAAAGGAAATTACACAAAGGAAGATGGTGATCCATACAATTTGGTACAATTTATTTACAAGTGATGTTCAAGGGTTTGGCCGTGACCAAAATAGTCTCTAAGAGGTGCAAGATAGAGAGTATCGAAGATAAGATGTGAACCAGATAGCATGAGGCATGCTCTGGCGAAAAGGAACCAAGTGACTGCGAGAAAGGCCATGTCCTAAAACCAAAATGCTAGTGCGCGCCGATACGTAGCGTGTAATGCAAGTTGCCCACAATGAGAGCACCAATGTGGGGAGACTGTCAGGGGTTTCTATATAGAACAGATACAAAGCATGGTGTGTTCGCGTGTGCGCGAAAGGATAGAACGCACGCTTACTTGGAGCTGGTATGCCAGTGGGTCCTAGGCGGATAGTGAAGGGACCGTCTGGCGTGCCTAATAAGCGCCTATATGCGGAGGATGGAACTGGTTAGGTCTGATTTCGGAAATGTGCGTCTATTCAATAGTGCTAATGAATGGAAGGTTCTTACCTAAGACAGAGCTATGTAAAAACCGCATGCAGTGGGGCAGCGCTTACCTTTGCGTTAAGGGTACCGCAATTATATTGGAGCCGCGTGCGCTGTCTCCGTGAATATGAAGTCCTAGGGCAAAAAAACAGAGCATGTACTACTTAGATGGGGGAAAAAAGGCCAAGGTGTTTAAGGAATCTACCACCCAGCTCCAATTACACGACTTACCGAGCGAGTCTCGGCTTCTGAAGAGGTCACAGTCCCCGCGGGTAACACGAGCGAATCCTCAGTGCATTGAGGTGATAGTGAAAGCCGGCAGAGCGGCTGGCGATAATGAGGGGCCGGAAAACGGTCATGTGACCATGATAGGGTCATGTGACTAGTCATTTGTATGGCTAGAATATGTGCCTAACTTGGCAGACATGTTGGAAAGTGCAATAGGGACAGAGAAAGCACTATTAGAGTAAAGTATAGTGTGCATTCTATTACAATAGTGGATATATAATTGTTAAAAACAATGTTTTTATAAACAACCAATTTATGTTTCTATTTTCTATTTTGATTAAGCAAAAAAGAGCACAGGCGGTGCTCCATAAGGGTAATGGTTAGAGCGAGGCAGCCATTTGGATGGTGCAAGTATATACAGTGAAAGGGTTAGTGGTGTACGGTGATTGTGAACATAAGAGCGCAATGACATTCGTATTAAAATTTCTTATACACATGAATAGCAGAATTTTGAACAGCACATCTTGTTACAGGACACACATTTTTTGCTCCTCTTGAGCAATTTGGAATGGAGGGCAGTTAGAGCAAGGAAGTCCCGTCTTCGAGGTGGTTCAGGCCCGTATGTTTACTTCCAGTTTTCAAGATCCATTTCAGTTCCTCTTTATTAATTAGTTGATGAATGTCGCCTCCCCTGGGAGGTGGTTTGATCACGTTAATGATGGTCCATTTCATGTCATTCTCTGAGTGTCCCATGGCATTGTAATGTTCGACCAATGGGGCATTTGGCCTATTGCAGCGAATCCTGCTGCGATGCTGGCAGATTCTTAAGCGTGCTTTCTGAATTGTTTGCCCAATATATATCTTGTTACATGGACATACAATGACATATATGATGTTACACGTGTTACAATTGGAGAAAAATTTCCGTTCAAACTTAATTTTGTCATATTCAAAATCTCTACCTTCTACTGTCAATTCACAAACAATACAATCCCCACATTTGGCATGGCCAGTTAATGGTGGTAACCCCCAAAGGTCATTCAAAGTGCTTTTGGTGTCTGTGGATGGAAGAGCTGCTCGTACCAAATGATCTTTAATGTTTTTAGCTTTGCGAAAGGCAAACAAGGGGCGTTCCAGATTGAGTACTCCTGCATTGAGTACTGCCCAGTGTTTGATGATACTTTTCCGGATGGCATGTGATACTGGTGTGAAAGTTGTTATGCATATCATCCGGTCCTGTGTTTTCTTAATCTTGGGCTCCAGGAGGGCATCCCTGGGACAGTACCAAGCTCGTTTGAGTGCATTACGAACTAGTCTACGGGGATATCCACGGGTAGTAAGTTTGTTACTAAGAATCTGTGCTTCCCAAAAGTAGTCCTCTTTCAGGAAACAATTCCTCCGGATCCGGAGGAATTGGGAGTAGGGTAGTGAATCCCTAAGAGCACGGGGGTGGTGGCTGTCGTATAGAAGAAGCGTATTGCGCGCCGTAGGTTTTCTGTACAAGCTTGTTATCAGATGTCCCTCATTGTGTTGAATATTGAGGTCGAGGAAGGGAATGGTGGATTTGCTCTTGGAAAGGGTAAAGGTGAGACCTCCACAGTTGTTATTTAGCCAATGGAGAAATTGGTCCAAGGCATCATTAGAGTTTCGCCAGATCAAACAAATATATAAAAAAATATATAAAAAATATATATAAAAAAATATTGATAACATAACATCACATTGCATCGCATCACACCACTTCAGATAACATCATCACATCACATCACTTGTGTTTCCTGATCACAACAGACGACCCGAGGTTTTAACTGTTGTACTGGGAATCTGCTTATAATAAATCTGCAGTTAATCCATACACAGATGATTAAAATGTAGGTGCCTTCAAAGATCATGGGGAAATTCGAAAAGTGCTGGCTGGTGTCAGAGGAAAAGTGCCAGAAGTTTACGTTTTAATTCTTCATTTTGCTGTAGTCGTTTCGGATGTTGTTCTTCCTTTCGTTTGTCGCCCGTATGTTTCCAACAACAGGGTATTATTGTTTGTTGCATTTGAAAGCAGCAGTTGTTGATTGTCAAGACAACAAAAAGAGCACCTTGCTTATTTAGAAACAATGTGTTGAGAATAAGTACATCCATTTTCTGAACTATTTCCTAAGTAGAGACCCGACCCTGGAACTTCATGAAAGGAGTGAGCATTTCCCTCCCAAACTCCTTAGGAGCATTTCCTTTCTTGGCAGCTTAACTTCTGGGTTTTGTGTTCGCAGGCTGATTGCCGGCTCTTGATCTGCCTGCCACTCTTTGTCTGAGGTTTTCCATCACTTGCTTTCCCAGGGTCACGCGGGGCTCTTTCTCTCTGCTCGGTGGATTTTCATGCGAGACTGCTGAGAGCTTTCACCACCTCCAGCAACACCATTGAATCCACTTGCTTCATTATTGACTTAGAGCCTTCTTGTACACATCTGGGGGTTTCAAACAATATCCTTCTCTAATTCTGTTATTAGCTTGGGTACAATAGGTGCTGGGCCAAGCACTAGAAGCCCAAATACAATTACTCCCATTGCTGCAATGTCAGTGCAACACAGTAAAAAAAAACAGATTTTATTCCATTATTTCTATATAGGATCTTGGGAAACGAACCCTGGATAAGAGTTGTCAAAAGTGATATTTCTAAGGTGACCGTTTAGAATCTTTAAATACTTGCACCCATGAGTTTATGTAGGTGTTCAACTTGTATAGTTTCGAACTATGATTTTGGCATCCAGTACACATAGCAGTAATAGAATATTCCTATGTTAATACTTATGGTGTCTGCATTTGTTGTCCTGATGAAGACCCTGCTGATGTTTTAGTTTCATGTTGGATATTTGGATTCAAAACGCCAAAGATTACGTTTGTCTGTATCATTCAAGTGGGCTGTAGGTAGAAGACTGTATTTGTGACTGAACTGCCCCAAATGCTGTCATTTGAACCATGTACATATTACCAATTACGCTCTAACTAATTGTATATATCAATTGTTAAATCACGGGCATTTCCTTGCACGAGCACTTCATACTCACTCCGCACGATGCACTTCTTCCTTTATTTGTTTGCAACCATGTTTTCTTGATGGATGTGTTTGAATTTGTTAATACAATATATCTTTTCTAAAATTACCTTTTATTGTCTACGTGGATATGTAACAGGAGAAGCTACCTTTTTCGCTGATTGGGAGGATCTGCTTTCTGGACTCCTTTTAAGTGAAATATATTTGACAGCTGATCTGACAGAACCATTTCTTATATGTCCTCTGTAACTAACCCAGGTTCTGAGGAACACAGGGTTACCCCATACTGTGTTGCGTTCCTCTCACAAACACATGCACACATGCCATTCCCTTTCAAATCCTTCTTTCTCTCGCAAACCCACTTATTTGATCTTTACTCACATGTAAACTCCCTTGCACTGAGCCTTCCTTTGCTTACATTATTCACTTTCTCAGCTCCCAGTCATCACAGACACTTTCATTTTTCGTTCTTTGTCTGACACAGTCACACACACTGAAAGATGGCTGTGGTTTTTATGGTCCCTATCACGGCTTGAATGCTCAGTGATCATTTTTTTAAATAACATTGCTGAAAACAAAGCTGTCTTCCACAGTTTGGCATTACTGACTTAGAGGCAAAGCTGATGAGGTCTGAAGAGGAGGTCCTATGCAGGATTGTAGACTTAGATCAATGCAGTGGCGATTTTAAGAAGAATTTTGGATATTTAGTTAGAAATTGGAGCCAAATGAAAGTTTAGGGCAATTTACACATTTCTGGAGTTATTGTTGATTCTTTTGTTTTTCAAATATTGAGAAGTAGCCATTACCAAGCAAGTCATTGTTATGTGGAGCATCCCAGCTGCATCTAAGGTTACTATGCTCAAACAGGCACACAGGTGCCTCCCTCTGCAAAATTATTTTGAATGTGCACAAAATAGGTGCTGTGCAGTCCCAGCCTCGGTGCTGCAACCGTTCAAAATGTTGAGGGCCGCCAATGATTGCACTGAACTGCACTATTTTACAATGATAGCCCACTCTGTGCTCCTGGGTCTTCCCTCTCTTATGTCTCACTCATCAGCACATGAAACCCAGACCTATTGGCTTGGCCAAAGCTTGTTTTTAAATACAATTGAAGGCTTTTTTTCTGAATAAGGAGAAGTAATAAGTCTCCTTCTTGGTTACAGGGTCCCTGTGAGGGGGCCTAGTTTTGTTTCATCATATATTTTAACTGCCTTGCTCTATCAAGCTTGATCACACAAAGATAGTTATTGAATTAGAAAGCTTGTTTTTATTGCATGTTTTGCATTGATATTTCTACTTTACAGTTTCGAATTGTTATTGTATAGGTGTCTTGAACCTCACCACAATTTGGATTGCTACGCCTCATAAATAAACTAAAATGTTCGGAAGAGACAAAATTAAGGACCCAGTAAAAACGGAACCTTGCCCATAGAATTGCCTATGATGGCAGTGGCACAGCTAGGTTGCCATGGCCTTAGTGCAAGCAAAGTAATTGGGTCCCCTCACTAGGGTGACATCTCAGTCTGACAGCTACCCCTGACACTCCTCGACCTCCTTCGCCATCTGCCATATCAAAGCTTAACTACCATTCTCATAAACACACCACTGTATTTCCACTGCATTTCTGCAAGTCAAAACCATAACCCTAAAAAGCATCAGCAAAGCCAATAGGTCTGGCCCTTGTAAAGGGCATGCACTCAAACATGCAGGGACCCCCACTCTCACACTGCTACCCTCACATAGGCACATCCCTCACGGTGCACTCACACAGGCATATGTCTCAATATTCACTCATACAGCCACAACTTTCAACCTGTGAATCACCTACCCTGCACTCACAAAAGACAATGGTAATTCTGCATTCACACAGACGCATCCCACACAATGTAGTCACAAAACACTGTGGTTATCCTGCACTCACACGCACACTGCTCACACACAGGTGCACCGTTCACTAGGAATGAGCATAATCTTTGCTCCGAGCAGCACAGAGACTCGGTGTGCGCCACTTTTCAGATCGGATCTTACTATGGACTCCTTGGCTTATTAGAACGTTATGTTTATTTTAACACCAGACCTGTCTTCCTCTTTTTCATTTGATTGAACAATACTTTGTTAACCTGACGCTTTCCTGCTGAGACTTTATAACTTTTTTGAAACTTCATACTTGTTTGGCGAGGTCTTGTTTCATAACTTTATCCCTTGGAAGAGCGACCCCCTGTGGAACGACTATAGCCACTTGTCTGCTTACTCCTGCACTGTGTTGTTGATAAAGGAATGAATATCCATTTACATTTTGTAAAGCCTTGAAAAAGTCACGTAGTGACGAAACACGTGTTGGCTGTTCATCCCTGAAGAATATCAATTTGTGAATCATCTGTATCTGAAGATTATTTGACTGTCTACACTCTACAATAAACAAGAACAGTGTTCTTCAATAAGTCCTTACTGTTTGGACATTGTACTTTTTGATCCAACACCACTTTGAGTGCTTTGGTTTGTCATATTATATGATTTCAACTCCCTGGATCTTCTTCCAGTTTGTTAAGCTACCTTTGGAAATAGGGTTTTTTAAACCATTAAAGAACTACCAAAATAATTTTGTTTTGTGCTGATATTACTCCACCCACAATAAATTTGTATATGTATACACGATGTGCGATAACTGAAACCTTTACTACCGATCATTGTTTTGTTAAGACTTGCCTCTTAGTTCACTAATGGTATTGTCGTCAAAGTGGGGGTCGGGCATGAATGTTTCTAAGTTTATGTTTAAAAACGATCACTTTTAATAAATGCCTCTCAATGCAGTGATATTATTTGAAATACTAAGATGATACACGTGTTAAAGAAATATACTTTTCTGAAGTTTAATTTCCATGCCAAATGTTTCCATGGCTCAACTCATGCCTGTACTGTTAGAGCCAAGACAGTCTCTTAGAGCCCAGACAGACCGTTTAATTGGCTCTCCTTGTTAATTTGTTGGCTCGCCCACCCCTACTACAGTACTGTGTATAACAGTTACTTGAGTTTCCCTTCTCTCACTATCTTGCTCTGGAGAGTAACATCTTGTTTTCCAAGATTCGGTCCAGTTTTCATGGGTCTCAGAAAGATAACTATTCCTACTTTTGGTTTTAGTTTTAATAAGTAAGAATTGCGACTCCAAGTAGTTGTTTAAAGTTTCCTGTGCATTTTTTTAGCATAAAATGAAACAAACAGCTCTCATATAATTCATTTTCTCAGTTTCAGCACTTTGTTGTAGTGAAGTCTATGTTCTTTTACTAACTGCCATTGTCTGCCCACCATGTATCAGGCTGAACGCAGTGATTACTGTGACTGCCTTGTCTTCAGAAGTCACCCTGCAGCAAGGGCATAACGTCTTCTTTGACCTCTGCTGGCATCAGGCAGCCAGGGGCGAATGGAACATTCTGTATTTACAAAAGTGAGCATACGCACTGCTCAGCCATTCAGTGCCCTCGCAATGAGGCCTCAGCAGTGTCCTCGCAGGTGCTTCAGTAGAATTTACTGAGGCGGGACCTAGGACTCGGGCACGCCGCCGAGTATGGCGGCCGCGCCGGTCCCCCAGAGCTGGGCGGGGGGGTGGGGCCTCCACACGCACAGGAAGTGTCGCGGGCGGCTCCTGTCACCCACCCCCGAAGGTGATAGGATGCGGGGAGGTGACCCGGAAGCGCATGAAGCGCTTCCGGGTCATACGTTGCAAATACGGCCGGGGAGCCGGTTCCAACCAGCTTCCTAGCCGAGGGGGTAATAAAAGGGCTGTGGGACAGCAGATCGGTCTCTTTCGCCGCCGCTCCACAGCCCCGATCGCATCACGAGGGCCTCGGACCGAGGCCTCCTTCTCCTCAACGCTGCGGGTAGGGAAGGTTTTGGTGCCATTCTAGGTTCAGCATGGGTGGCGCAATGGTGGCCTGCATGGTGGGTGGAATCTGGGCTCATCAGTAACATTGGTTTTCTGGAATTATTTCCCATCCTAGTGGCATTATCCATCTGGCCGGAACAGCTGAGGAACCAATCTGTGATCTTTTGGTCCGACAACATGTCTGTGATGGAATGCATCAACCACCAATCAGCAAAATGTAAAATGATTCTGCGACTGTTGAAGGAAATAATACTGTTCTGCATGCGATTGAATGTACTGTTTAGGGCAAAGCATGTCCCAGGTGTATTGAATCATGCTGCTGACACGCTCTCTCACTTTAAGATGCAGGTTTTCAGGTCCCACCACCCAGAAGCGGCGGACAACCCAAGGCCTTTCCCAGACCAGCTTTGGCAACTTGGTGCCCCCGGTTACCGGACCTCGTGGCAGCTAGCCTAGCACCCAAGACCATGCGGGCATATGAAGGGGCGTTTGGGGCATACTGCAACTATTTGGGCGAGGGATGGGACAAGGCTTGGCATGAGACTGACGCAGTGTTTTCCTTCTTCAGAGCAATGAAGGATGAGGGGCGCTCAGTGGCGTCAGCAAGGCTCCATATAGTGGCAATTTCATTTTCTGCTAAAATGCAGGGAAGGTGTGACCCCACAGGTTCATTCATAGTAAGAAAGGCACTGTAAGGGTGGCAGCACCTTCAAGGGTCCCAACCAGATGCGAGGCGCCCGATTGGTATAGACATTTTGTCAACATTGTTGGGTGCGCTGAGCCAGGTTTGTAAGTCAGCGGGGAAAGCGCTACTCTTTAGAGCGGCCTTTTCACTGGCTTTCTATGGCGCTTTCAGGATTGGGGAACTGGTCGTGAAGAATAAAAAGGACTGGCACAGGGGACTGCAGTTCAGTCACGTAAGGGTACAAGGGGAATCCTTATTCATATCCATTCCCAAGTCAAAGACTGATCAAGAGGGTAAAGGGGACGGAGTGGTGTTGCAAAGGGCAGACGGGAGCGTCTGCTGCCCCATCGCCAACCTGGAGGCTTTCCTGGCACACAGGCCACAGGGCGCCCATTACTAATACATGAAGATGGGACTTCGCTCACTGCATTTCAATTTAGGAGGGTCATGGGGGCGGCCATCAGGGCGGCCGGTTTGGACCCTGTCAGTTTTGGGATCCACTCCTTCAGAATAGGGGCCGCCACCGAAGCAGTGGCCAGGGGTCTCTCTGGGAGCGCTGTGCAGAGGATTGGTAGGTGGTCCTCAGACTGTTATAAGCGCTGTGTGCGGCTGCATATGCTCTAAAGTTTGGTTCGTGTTACTCACGGGTGTCTTTCTCTTTCTGATTTGACTTGCAGTTTCCACATCCTGTCCCGCAGGGGGGAAGCTTGCAGCGTTTCATCGTTTGTCACCGCTGGTTGCACCCCAGGTACCCACCTGGGAGCACAAAGAAATGGACGTGTGGATTATTGGCCACTCATATGTAAACAGGTTGAAACAATTTTTATTTTCAGGCAATTATTCGCACAGAGCAAGGCAGGATGGTTTCAATATTACTTTTCACGGTCGGGGGGGCTACGCTTTGGCCAACTCAGGGATATGTTAGTAGTGTTGCAAAGTCATCCTGTGCCCTGGGCACCCCCCAACTTTTTGCTGACTGGTACTGGTGGTAACTGACTGACCCAGGGCTCTGCCTAACCAGGCCCAGGGCCAGTGCTATGCTGAAAACACTTAGAATACAGTGAAAACACCTACATACACTAGGGTACACTAAGGGTTGGGGTACCCCTGTGATTGGCATGACCTACCGCAAAGGGCCCTAGTACATATTAGGGCAGGGGGATTGAAACTACCTATCAGTCCCTAGTATAAATAGGGCATGGCAGTTTAGAGGCAAGCAGACCTTTCTGCACTTACATGTGTGCACTGCTGAAGCCTGAGGTATTTTAAAAAGTGGCTCTATGTGGCAGGACTGCTTTTAAAAAGTAAATTGTGCCCAAACTCGACTTTTGTGTTTGGGGCACTTAAAAATGGTTAACCTACAATGTTTGGGCATATTGGGTACCCCCAGGGTCTCCCCTAGGTGTCCCAGGGGTGGGGGGGGTCAGGTATCTATAAGGTAGACCCTTATAGAAATGAGTTTTATATGCCCTTTGTAAAGTGAAATTGCACATTTCACTCCCCACATTGTGATAAAGTGCTGCCCAAAATCGACTTTGGTGGTAGGAGCACTGTGGAGGGAGGATCTGCAATATTTTTACATATTCAGAACCCCTAAAGTCTCACCTAGGTGTTCCTGGGGTGGGGGTCCTGTAGATATATGTAGCGTACTTATAAAATATGTTTTTATAAGCCCTGGTGCTGGAAAAATGGCCCAAGTCACTTTTCCCATTGCAAATCCCATGCCATAGGTTAACATTGGAAAAGGTTATTAGTTAATAACTGGAGAAAGAAAAGCCATAAATCTAGGATTAAAGGACTCTGTAGAATGGTAATGATAAATCCAACAATATGGTATTGTTGAATTTATTGTAAAATGTACAGACAAGAAGTTATAAGACTTTTTTGTCTGTAAGCCAAAATTCAACCCTGTACTGCTCTGCCATGATTGATCAGAGATAAGTGGGTGAGCCTGGCTGCTTTGAAGAGGTGATAAATGACCCCTGGGGTTAGGAAGCCTCTCGGGGAGGAGAGGTTGCTGGGCATAGGAATGCCAGAGCAGGGGGGAGGAGTCGTAAACCATGGATTTCAAGCGAAGGGGAGGACCCCTGTTCACCTCTAGGCAGATGCTAGGATTAAGGAAGGAATGAGCAGATGCAAGGGGGAGGGAATATGGAGAGTAGCCATCCTAGGGGTGTGTCTGGCCAGGTCTTCTCTGCCTGCTGAAAATTCTGACATATTGAATTTTGGAAGAATAGTGGTTTCTGGGTTAGCATTTTGCCACACTCTGCAGGAAGTGGTCCGATCTTTGGGTGGAACCCTGCAGCTCATTGGACAGGAGTGACCTCCTGCTTGACCCCAGAGAACACTGAATAAGTATCTGAGAGGGACGGTGCCTCTCAGATCTGCTGCTTGAAACTTAAGAGAATAAGAAGGGTCTGCGCTGAAGAGTTTGATGTGCATTTCCAAAGGCCTGAACTCTGAAGATTGCACCTTTTTTTGCACCATTTGAAACTACAGCCCTGTGGATCAAACCTGCTTCAAAAGGACTAAAGAGTGGACTCCCTGCAAGCTACAGGTTAACAGAGCTCACCTTGACATCACCACAAAGAATCCCCAGCCTGGAGTACTACCAGTGGATTTGTAAGGGTTTTGTTCAAGTGGATTGCGGGAATTGAAGTCTCACGCTTTCAAGGACCCTCTAGGAGATTCCAGAACCTTGGATTGTGTGTTGGATACTTTGGGACCCGCAAGAAGAACTTCAGGAAGGAGTTCTAACTGGATCCAGCCTGCTGGAGGGGGCTGCACAACACTGGTGAGAGATCCTCCAGAACAATTGCTAAAGGTGAATGTGTCCCTGTCAGAGCAAACAAAATGACTAAAAGGGGCACTGTTGGTTTCTAAGCACTAGAAAGTGACAAATCTTTAAAAATTCATATCTCTGGTTCCCTACAGTGGATTTTTTTCGTTTTGGTGTCATTTAAAAGATAAAAGTATTTCCTATTTTTATAAATTGATGTTGGATTTTTATTTTGTGTTGTGTCTTAATTATTTACTGAATTGGTGTTTTTAAATGCCTTACATACCTGTCTTTGAAGATAAGCCTGCCTGCTCTCAGCCACGTTACCAAGGGTTGAGCATAGGAATAATTTTCTAAGACCTATTCTGAGCCCTATACTGTGTTAGTGGCCTTATTACCAGTGGCAGACCTACATTTGTCCCTACCAATAATCCACTTTCCAACAAGTAGGCTTACTGGACAAGTCTCGGATAACCCTTGCAGCAGTTATTTTGCATTTGAGGGGTAATGACTTGGTACACCTGGGCAGAAAAGGCGTGGTGGAAGCACTAATTACGGAGGTGGGGTGGCTGGCAAAGAGATGCCCGCAGGCAGTGCTGGCCTGGTCACACATGGTTCCCAGATTTCAGTGGAGAGGGGGGGAGTCTGTCTGGGCCCTGAATCACTCAGTAAAAAGGATCAACAACCGTGTTGACAAGTTATTCCGATCCCCGAAGCTTCAGACAATTGCATCCGGGGGGAGCCGTTTTTCCTACAGGATGGCGTGCACCTTTCCAAGCGGGGTAATGAGTTTTTCCTGGCGAACTTACTCGCCTGGCTAGTAGGGACGCTTCACAGGACATGACCTTCTAGAGGCAGGGGGGGGGCCAGGTAGTCGGTCAACTATGCTGGCCTGTGGCGGTAAGGTCATGATTGGTGGGCATAGTTTACGGTCCTTAGCAGGTATCACCATTTTCAAATGGGGACGCCTGAGGGGGGGACAGATGGTCTCTCATGCAACTCCAGGGGCAGTTACAGCCGGTAGGCTGGAAGGGTGCGGGGGAAGGGGAAGTTCCGCTTCCGGTAGGCTGTTTGGCCAACCCCGCACATGCGCAAGTGCGCAAGTAAGCTGGGCATAATTGCACAGCCCCTTATGGAGATAATGTTGAGGGCGTAGGGGGTGCCCGGGGTGAGGTAACCTTCCGGCGAACTGGGCCTCCTGCGCAAGGTCACTCCGGTAGGAGGGTGGGACCTAGCTTGACCTTGGACCAGTCATTGACCTTGCCGTAGGCTCAAACAGGGATATGCAGAAAGATATGTTGCTGATCACTTAGCTTATGATAGGAATGGCTATGTATTAGAAACATGTTAAGGATAGCCAAATGACACTCTGTACATATCACTGTAATGGAACCGGACTTTCTGCGTATTGTACAAATGGTGTAAATATTGAGATTAATGTTTTGTTTATTGTTATGAATAAAATACGGCCGGAGTTATTCTGACCCTTAATCCAAGCAGGTGTGTTGTCTACATTGTTGCCTTGGGGGAAGAGGGCGGAGGATGATCTGCCTGACCTATGGGGGGCCCCAAAGGGTTTGAACTAAAAGAGTGGTTTGCTGGGATAAGGGAGGGGGGGGGACTTGGCAGTACCTGGCCTTATACTGAGGCGGGACCTAGGACTCAGGCACGTCACCGAGTATGGCGGTCGCGCCGGTCACCCAGAGCTGGGCGGGGCGGGGCCTCCACGCGCACAGTAAGTGACGTGGGCAGCTCCTGTCCCCCACCCTTGAAGGTGATAGGACGCGGGGAGGTGACCCGGAAGCGCATGAAGCGCTTCCGGGTTATACGTTGCAAATACGGCCGGGGAGCCGGTTCCAACCAGCTTCGCAGCCGAGGGGGTAATAAAAGGGCTGTGGGGCGACGGATCGGTCTCTTTCTCCGCCGCTCCACAGCCCCGATCTCATCACGATGGCCTCAGGACCGAGGCCTCCTCCTCCTCAATAGGAGTTTTTCCCCTCCCACCATCCCCTGAGGCAGAACTTTTTTGTGATATGTGGTTGTTGCTTCTCTTGTTTTTTCTTGTAGATAGGGTAATAGATATTGTAATCATGCATAGGATTTATCATACTAACCGAATTTTCCTTCTAGGGCATTCTTGTCGTATTTTATGTAAAGTCAAGTAGTATCCTTTGGTCAGGCAGTAAGGTCATGATTGGTGGGCATAGTTTACGGTCCTTAGCAGGCATCACCATTGTCCAATGGGGACGCCTGAGGGGGGGACAGATGGTCTCTCATGCAACTCCAGGGGAAGTTACAGCCAGTAGGCTGGAAGGGTGCGGGGGAAGGGGAAGTTCCGCTTCCGGTAGGCTGTTTGGCCAACCCCGCACATGCGCAAGTGCGCAAGTAAGCTGGGCATAATTGCACAGCCCCTTATGGAGATAATGTTGAGGGCGTAGGGGGTGCCCAGGGTGAGGTAACCTTCCGGCGAACTGGGCCTCCTGCGCAAGGTCACTCCGGTAGGAGGGTGGGACCTAGCTTGACGTTGACCTTGGACCAGTCATTGACCTTGCCGTAGGCTCAAACAGGGATATGCAGAAAGATATGTTGCTGATCACTTAGCTTATGATAGGAATGGCTATGTATTAGAAACATGTTAAGGATAGCCAAATGACACTC
Organism: Calotriton arnoldi; assembly: GCA_963921515.1. NCBI lineage: Eukaryota > Metazoa > Chordata > Amphibia > Caudata > Salamandridae > Calotriton > Calotriton arnoldi. The sequence continues at coordinate 16,183 of CAWUFW010024574.1, read as the reverse complement.
TGTACATATCACTGTAATGGAACCGGACTTTCTGCGTATTGTACAAATGGTGTAAATATTGAGATTAATGTTTTGTTTATTGTTATGAATAAAATACGGCCGGGGTTATTCCGACCCTTAATCCAAGCAGGTGTGTTGTCTACATTGTTGCCTTGGGGGAAGAGGGCGGAGGATGATCTGCCTGACCTATGGGGGGCCCCAAAGGGTTTGAACTAAAAGAGTGGTTTGCTGAGATAAGGGAGGGGGACTCGGCAGTACCTGGCCATATCATGCTCAGAGTTTGACTTCTGCAGCTGAGGGTATCAGACGGCTCTAACAGCAAGCTCCCAGTGCTGTAACACCTCCTGTGGCCCTAGTAGGCAGTGGTGCTAGAACAATTTGCAGACTGTTAGTGCCACATCAATGTTACATCACTGAACTCACAGGGATTCTGAAAAATCTAAGCATCACGTAAAGAAGTGAGCCAACCCCATTCAGTAGGAGAGTGGTAGGAGTGTAGAGTCTAGCTGGTGTTGCATTTCGGAGCGTTGTCACAAATATATTATTAAAGCATGTTGTGGTAGCGACTGTCATTTACAGACAGCACATTTTCCATTGAAATGACCACTAAATATGCACAGACAGACAATTTTTCTGATAAAACTATATAGCTCACAAACAGTATTTGTCATTTGCGCATCACCATGGAAAATGCCTTGATTTGTTTTGATCCAATTATCCATTACACTTTATAATTAGAAAAAAACACTTCAATTATGCTTTCCTATTTATTTATTTTGAAATATTTGAACAGTTCAGTTATTGGTATTTAAATGTTGTTGTGTATTAGAAGAAAACGACACCCTACAGTTTCCTTTCACACCAGCAAGATTTTGACATAGTTCACTTTACAAAATGCTCACACTTTTCAATATGAGAAAGAAAAGTAAACACCAGTCTCCATGTTTAACAAATAAGCAACAGTTTGTCAGAAGACGAGTGACATGTAACCTCTGTCTTTGAAAGCACAGCAAATGTGACAAAATAAAACAAAATGTAAAGTCATATTTAATACTCGTTCACCTTCGGAACACCAGTATGGTTACTTAGATGTCCTCTCAGGGCTCAAGGGCTGTTATAGTTGACCCCCTCCTACCTCTGGGCTCCGGTGCATTTCACCTGCTGCACATCTGGTTGCTAGGCCCCTGTATGATGGATTGGGGCATTGCTCCTGTTCCTGACGTGGTGTTGTAAACTCTGAAAGGGTCAGATTAGCATGTTACCATTAATTAACCCTTTCAGTTTACATATGTTTATCCTTGAAAACGACATTTACTGTTTCTCACTTACATTGGTGAACACATCAATACACCCTTGAATCAAGCCTTATACTAGAGGTAGGTGAGGCACTGAAAGTTCGAGCCAGGCCCGAGCCTGAAGCTTGGCTGTGGCTCAGCTCGAGGTCCTACTGGAACCTCGAGCCCATACCGAGCCAAGCTTTCATGTGGCTTCTGCTTACATCCCTTTACCCATGAGGCAGCATTTCGGTCAGATCAGCCAACTGAGGAAACAGGGTTGAGTCTCGGCATCCCTTCAACATCCTGTGATTCTGGGCGAATCACTGAACCTCCCCATGCCTATAAACAGTGCATGTGGCCTTGTGTAATGTAACTGGCACTCATGTAAAGTGCTCCAATACCTCTGGGTCGAGTTTGCGCTATAGTTTAAGAACTGCAGAAAAATGCACTGAAAAGTAAAAACAAAGACTTAACATAAGGAAAGACAATAGATGCCCATTTACTGGCTGTTTTTTAAAAAGTGAAATAAAAAAAACTGGATAAATTGCAGCTTCCCTGCTAAAATTGTCTGATTTTAGCTTCAGTTCACCAAAACACTTTTTCCCTTCATTATGGAGTATGAAAGCACTACCAGTTGTACAATTAAAAACTATCACTTTAACAAGTACGTCTCTGCGCAATGCTAAAATGTGCTCTATTAATGTCAAAGCTTCTACATGTTAAAGGAATACACTTTTTAAAAAATTTTAACAGACTTTTTCATATTTTACGTGGTGTTTGTTGTATGATTTACATAGCAAATATTTCCAGGACTCGGCTCGTGCATGGGTTCTAAGATCCGAGCCAGACCCTTGGCTCGGCTCCAGCTCCACTCTCCGTTAATTTGTTGGCTCGTCCATCTCTAGCATATACGTCTGAGTATTTTACCTGTCAGGTTTTGATTTGCTTTCCATAATATATAAGCCCATTCGCTAAAAAAAAAAAATTACCGGTCTTTAGGAGGAAATAAAATGGAGTGATTTCGGAAGCGCGCATTGCCTAGGTCTCTGGTTGGCACACGGAGGAACGTTCTCTCCTCCGAGACTGTATGTTTGACAAAATCAAAAAACGCTTTGGCAAAGCACAAAGACTTGGGAAAAACTGCGAGGACACGTGCCAGCTGGGCTTTAGGGCTCCGTTTTTGCCTCACTCATCAATGTTGTCCCTTCAGGGACCCATATGTCACTCCCCATTAGGGGTCGGGAAATGCAAATGTCCAGATGACGTTTTTATCTGCGTCCATTGCAATCTCCTAACTCCATCAGGCAGCACCTACCACATCATTTTTCGGGGCCAGCAAATAAAAGACAAACCGAAAACAAAGGCAAATCGGGCTTTAAACGCTTGAATACGTGAAGAAACCCCACATACGGTCAGGCGAGAGGCAGCTGCGCGGGGACCCGACAATGGAATCACGGCGGCACCCGGCGCTGGGCCGGGCTGGGGGGATGTGTTCATCCCCTTAGCATTGATCGGTGTGAAAGGGCTGTGGGAGATAAGTCGGCTGTTGTCAGAGTCACACAGCGCTGCTCATCTCTCCGATAAAAGCGCTCCCCGTGTCTCCCACAAAAGAATTAAAGAGATTCATTATCATCGCCGCGAGTAGCCGATTTGGCGGGCGCGAGATAACCTCGAACATTACAGAACTGCCAAGACTGTCAGTACAAAACAAACAAAAAACTGCGAATTTCTATTCCTGCAGGAGAATCAAAACCGCGGGGTCAGTAGATGCTTGATTGCTATTACCCTGTGGCGAGGGAGCTAGAATTCGAAAAGGCATTTTCCCCCTTAATGATTCTTTTGAGGAATTGCCCTCTCCTCGTGGGATTTCCAGTGAACCAGTTATATAAATAGTTTCTAATGGATCCAATTCGGCTTGTGGATTTTTGGGCACTGGACTGCTATATGGCAAGTAGAGAACCAAAGGGGGCAAAAACCTGACCCCAAAGAAAAAAAAATCAAGCTACTGACACATTTCAAGATGCAAATATGGCAGAACTGAGCATTCTGGCATTCCCCTCGTGGGATGCAAGCTGTAGAACTGCTTTTAGGGCTGGCTGTGCTGCTATCACCCAGCCTTGTAAGTGCTTTGACAATGTATTTGAAAATTTGTGTAACATGCACCTGTTTTGCCCCATTTTTGCTGGACGTCCAAGAACTATCCAATGGGGAGTCAGAGCTGTTTTGATTTCCTGTTCGGCCCTGGATGCAAATGGAACCAGCTAGAATTATTTTTACAAATAATTAGATCTTGTAGAAAGCATCTGTAACTGGTCAGCCGAAATTGCGTTCGTAATCGCTAAAAGTTCTTTAGCTTTTGGACAGAGCTGACTCACTGACATAACCACAGTGACGTTTCACGCCGAAAACACACATGGTCCCTGAGGTACCCAGAGATGACGCAGCCAGGCACTGCCTCAGCACTGAATATAAATCATGCAAAGAGCTCGCCATTGTGCGCCATTTCTCTTCGCCCCTCTCCGGCCTCCCCTCCCCTTCCTTTCCATCACAAGCTCTTATCTCCCATGCGCCTGTTTACCCAGCTGGAGCAAAGTAATAAAAATAATGCATTTCTGCATTGTTTCCTTTCACCTCCCGCCCCGCAACAGGGATGCGGTCAGCGGGCAGGAGCCCATAAAAGAGCATTCTGACCTTTCTCCAGAAGAGGTATTTTCCAAAATAGTCCCGGAGAGAAAGAACTGTGACAGCCTCGAAAAAGTGTCCGTTTTTAAAAGAACCTGTCAATTTAATGGTTCATGCTGTCCTTGTAGGATAGGACCTACTCTCTTTTAAAACCCATTATTAACAAGTTTTGACATATTATTCACAGAAGGTTGTAAATAAATAGCATGCCACAATTATCCAGGTGCCTGCAACCGTGGCATCGTGCAACGTCCTCATAAAAACATAACAGCAAGTGGGGGTCAAAGAGTAGAACAGACAAGCATGCCAACAACAACCCACTCTAGTGCCGACAGATTGACAGCAACACCACCCCGTCCCCATATCCTTATCAGTATAATTGGTAGTCACTGAAGCAGTGACGCACAGAGAACCTGCCTCAGACATCCCAACAGCATCCCACTCTGAAGTAGCCTCCCAAGCACTCAATGCAGTAGGTTTAGTGGTTTTGTGAGACCATTGGTGCTAGGATGCTAGTCCGGCAGATGTCCACCTAGTAACATCAAACTAATCAGTGGTGCCTCTGTTGACTTCCACCTCAGATTTATTCTGCGCTTTGCCAGTAACAAGGTCAGATCAGCAAATGTACTTCTATATTTCTCTATACCAGCAAGGGCAAACAAGCCCAACAGGTACACCTCAATAGAGAGCTTCAGAATACCGTCTGTGGCTTTTTAAATATTCTTGGCTACCTCCGTTCAGAATGGCTACAGCTTAGGGTAGTCACATTCCACGTGAAGGTAGTTCGCATCCTTCGCAGGACATCTGTGACAGAGGCCAGGGTTTAAGTCAAACTTTTTCCACCGTTTAACTGGAGTAAGGTACATTTGATGGAAATAATTAAAATGAATCCGTTTCAACCTATTGCTCCTGAACACACTTGCTGTGTATGTTGTCATTCGGTCCATTTCTTTATCTGTAACGTCTTTTTCCAGCAATGTTTGCCCATCCTGTTTTCAAGTTTGAGAGTGGGTTGAAAAGAGTATCAATCAATAGTTGATGTTATATTGTATTGAATTGCATTGTAAATGGAGTTATATATCAGGGGTAAGAAGCGCTATATAAATACAAACCTTTTTTCCTCTTCTATCCTTCTGCTATCCTTCCGAATCCAAATAACTGATTAACACATCCACCACTTAAAATTTACTTGCATGTTTCACTATACTAATTCAACACTAATCCTCTATGGGTCCCGGAGTAGCGTGCTACTCGCCGAAAAGCGCTTCGACGCCTCGTCAGGGGTAGTAAGCACTATACAAATGCAATTACAATACAATACAACAATGTAGTGCTTTCCTCTGACCAGGTGTTGAAGTGCTTTATAGCGAGTCGCACGGTACTCCGAAACGTGTTAGTGGTTTCCAGTTAGTGACTTTGGTCTTGTGTTCTCAGAAGAAACCCTTAGATGCTTTACCATAGTTTGTAGTGAAACCAAAGGATTTTTTTGTTTTCTGAAAGTATTACCAATAGATTATTAGAAAGCTTGTTGGATATCATGCAGTCTTGTGATGGTGATAGTAAAAAAGAGGAGTATTGGTTGTTTGATAGGGCTTCTATTTTTCATTTAATATTATAGCTGGATTGGGTGAGAGGAAGATCTGTCAGCAGGTACGATTGACTGAGTTCTTGCATAAGGTTTTGACAAGTTGGCCAGAGCATCTGTTTGTGTATAGAGCCAGCACTTTTCTTGTTCTCTGCACCATTTTGTCAGGGTATCCATGATGGCCAGAGTGGAATAAGTCAGCTCTTTTCAGGTTTTCTAATTCCAGATAGTTGTCAGTGGCTCTTATTTTCACTGGGATATAGGGCTACATGTCTGAAGAAATTTTTCATTTGCAAACAGCTTGATTCTGCAAATCAGGCCCTTTGCGACTGCAAAAAGACTTTTGTGATATACATAACCCAATTTGTGATTCAATAATTTGTTACTAAATCGCAGTTTGGGTTTTACAATTTGGTATTTGGAAGGGGCGTGTTGAGGGCGTCCCTTCCTAATACCGAATTGGAATGGTATGTGCACATGTTTTGCTACCGAAATTCAGTCGCAAAAAATTAGCAATTTACCCCTACTTCAAAGCTGGTGGTAACCCATTCGCAAATGGGAAAGAGTCCATTCCCATTTAAAATTGGTTGTAAAAATATTTTTAAGAGCAGTTAGAGGTCCAAGGGACCACTGCCTACTCTTAAGAAGCAAAACTTAAAAGTTTCATTTTTTTGTTGTAAACGCATCCCATTTTCCTTTCAGGAAAACAGGCTGTGTTTATAAAAAAAGGATTGTTTTATTTAAAAGCAACCACAGACATGGTGGTCTGCTGACTCCAGCAGGCCACCATCCCTGTGATGGCTGTTATTCATAATGGGTTGCAATTTGCAACCTACCTCATTAATATTCATGATGTAGGTTGTTAGACCCGGGATCCCTGGTTGGCTGAGGTAGGTACCTAAGGCCAAATAGGGACCCGCGTTTCCACATCAGGGAATGGAAGGTCACCTTCTGAGATAGCCCTCACTCACCCCCTTGGTAGCTTGGCACGAGCAGCCAGGCTTATCTTCAAGGCACATGTGTAAAGTATTTGCAACCACGTTCACAGCAACCTAATGATGACACCACAAATAGACTCCACATCGAGTTTTATAAAAACGAGTATAAATTTTATATAAAAAGATATTCGATAAGACCACACGATATAAATCCAACATATGAGTATGTGTAATATTTCTCCTGGCTGGTTGTTAGGCCAGCCAGCCCTTGTAAGTTCTGACGATATTAATGAGCACTTCTAAACATTCCACTGTAATCCTAATACCATGTTATGAAGTTAGTAATGCTAGAATCAGGTACTTGTGCAATGTAAAAATAATGCAATGCGTAACGCGACAATCAGGCACTTTGCAATGTAAGATTAATGCAATGCGTAACGCAACAATCAGGCACATTGCAATGTAAAAATAATGCAATGCGTAATACAACCACCATGTACGTCGCTATGCAGAAATAAGCCAATGCGTAATACACTAATCAGGTAGTTCGTTATGCAGGAATAATGCAATGCGTAATACGCTAATCAGGTAGTTTGTTATGCAGAAACAATGCAATGCGTCATACGACAATCAGGTAGTTCGTTATGCAGAAATGATGCAATGTGTAATACGACCATCAGGTAGTTCGTTATGCAGAAATACAATAATGCGTAATACACTCCGGCACCGATCACGGTGCCTTAGGCGGTCTCTCCGCCACTCCTTCTGACTCGCAGTCAGCCTCTGTCAACAGTTGCCCCCAACACGGGTATGGTGTAACAAAAAGTGCGGCTCCGCACTCCGGCGCCGGTACTGCCACTCCCTTGGCAATACGGGCCGCGATACGAGCCGAAGCAGAGGCTCGCGCTGCTGGACTGAGAGAGAGGCCGAAAGCATCTCCCTCCGAGCCCGCACCCCGCCCCAGGAGTCTACACACGTTACCTGGGGGGCGCGAACCCACTCTCCTCTCCTCGTCCAACGACTTGGGCCTCCGATGCAATCTTTGTAAATGGGCAACGGCGGGCTCGGGCTGGCGGCTCAGCTCCTCCGAGGCTGCCGGTCCGGGCAGCTACTGCTACGAAGATCTCAGGCTGCCACAGAGCACACGCACACAGCGTCACTGAGACTCCCTTGAGCTTCGGGTGCACGATCACCGGGCACTCCTCATGAAGGTCTCAGGCTGCACGAAGAACACGTGCACAGCGTCGCTGAGACTCACTTTAACTCCGGGGTGCACGTTAACAAGGCAATCCTCACAAAAGTCTCACGCTGCCCAAAGCACACGCACACAGCGTCGATGAGACTCACTTGGACTCCGGATGCACGATAACAAGGCTCGCTGATCCTCGCTTGGACTCCAGGTGCCCACGATCACAGGGCACTTCTTACGAGGTTCTCAGGCTGCAACAAGCACACGCACGCAGATTCGCTGAGACTCTCCTGGAAACTTTTGTGTTCCTGAGTTTCCGCAACAGGGAGCCAGCTCACCTCGGGCCCTTGGGGATAAGTTACTTCAGGACACAGCACAGCAAAGTCCTTTCAAGCAGGGGGACACAGCACACAGCAAAGTCCCTTTAGCCTTTCCTGGGTTAAAACAGCAAACTGCAGGCCAGCCCCAGAACACACAGCAAGGGTCAGTCCTATCCTTTAGTCTCTTCAGTTGTTTCTTCCTTGGCAAAGGTTCCTCTTGACCACGAAGTAGCTCCAGTCTTGTTCAATCTTGATCAAGCCATTCTCCAAAGTTCAGGGGCTTCAGCTCTCATAGTTATACCCCTCAATGGCTTTGAAGTCTTTGTGTTCAGGGGGCACTGACCCCTGTTCAAACCAGTTCTGTGTGCCTCCCTGCCAGTGACACCTTTATTCCTTTGATAGTGGGGGTCTGGATCCTCAATCACTCAGCAGGGGCCGGAGCCATTGGTTTATGGCTGCAGCCCAGGCCTCTTCACCTCTAGGGGCTACTCCTCTCCCTACACTCCAGATGCAGGTCAGCCTGTTGCTGTCTCACCTCCTCCCCTGAGTCAAGACATTCCCCAGATCCTACCACTTTGAAATCCAGACAGCCAATCCACAACCAGGCAGAGACACACAGAAATGTTAGAGCACAAAAACCCAGCCACTTCTAAAAGAGTGGCTTCTAAACACACAATGCAAAAACCACCTTCATAAAAAGATGTATTATTACGTTGTGAGTTCAGGCATACTAAACTTCACCTCTCCATCTTAAGCCTTTGGGAAGATAGGCTGGAAAACATATTACACAGCCTCCCCATTCTGTCCTATGGGCAAGATGGCCTTTCAACAGTGAAAAACGAAATGGAGATTATTTCACTGTCAGGACATGGTACACACCTTAGTACATGTCCTACCTTTCACATGCACTGCACCCTGCCCATGGGGTACCTTGGACCTACCATAGGGGTGTCTGATGTGCATAGAAAGGGAAGGGTAAGGTCTGGCAAGTGGGTGCACTTGTCAGAATAACATGACAGTTTAACAAACTGTGCAGTGGCAGGCCTGAGTTCCCTTTTCAAAGCTACTTGTGTGGGTGGCCCAAATAGTGCTGCAGGCCCACTAGTAGCATTTGTATTACCAGCCCTGGCACACATAGTGCACTTTACTAGGGACTTTACTAGTAAGGCAAACATACCAATCATGGACAACCAATTACCATTATACTTTATACAGGGAGCATTTGTACTTTGACACTGTTTAGCAGTAGGAAAGTGTCCAAAGGATCTAAGTTGGCAACACAATGTCAGAAAAAAGGTCTAGGGGAAAAGCAAAAAGTTTAGGGAACTTTAGCCAAAAAGGGCCAAGTCCCACTTAGGTCTATTTGCGACCCACTACGAATAACTAATGAACCTCAAAAGAGTTTCATACATTAGGAATAGCAATTTCCTGTGCAATTTGCAAATGTCACAATTAGTGAATCGCTGTTTAGTACTTTAGTACATCTAGTCCATAATTCCTCAACTTGGCAGCCAGTATGGAGAAAGTAGTGCTGCTTACTGTTTTCTTTTTGTGAATTGGAATGGTTAATTGTTGTGCTAGTCAGGAACCTAAGTTCTTAGGTTTTCATTCATTTTTGTTTTTTAAGTCATCCCAAATGGCAGTTAGAGCATATTCTGTGCTTTCTCCTAGGCAGAATCCTGTTTGTTAGCTCTAGATTAAGTGTTTTTTTCTAGGAATTGAGAGATCTGTAGAAATGCTGCTCTTTCAATCAGTTTAACAAGAAAGGAGCCATGAGAAATTGCTCTGCAGTTATTAGGGTCTTCTGAGCCAAGGTCATTCTTCTTGATTAATGGTTGCATATATGCTTTCTTTACATCATGGGAGAAGATCCCTTAGGACAGAGTATTATTGATCATTTTCAATGTTAGTTTAGCCACCAATGATGATAGTAGAAGTACCTTGAAAATTTGTAGTGGGCATGAATCCGAAGAACAGCCATCTATGCCACTGGCTTTCACAAGGTCCAGAAATTCTGTCATTGTCATTTCTCAGATGGAAAATAGAGATGGATGCATTTTTTCTAGAGTGTTTATCTTAGATGGTATCTCCGGGTGACAGCTGTTTCTCTTTTTGCTAAATATGAATCTAAGTAGTCTGCTTTGGTGTACAGAGTTACCATTTTGTTGTAGAAATCGTGAGCATGAGGAATAGTTGCTTGGCTGCTTTCATGATTTTGAAATTCTGGAGTACCTTGGCAGGGTATTTGGCATTGTGGATCATATTTGAATGGTGTATTTTATTTGCCTTTTTGATGTATGATTTAGACATTCTGTTGTGCCTGTGTAGACACAATTTCTCAAGAGGGTTTTTTTGATTTCTACCAGGTAAGATAAAGTGATGAGATATGTAATTTTCTCTTTTTAGGTCTTCATTCATTCAAGTGGCTTTCTTTTTCTTTTTAGTGTGCTTTGTCATTTTTAGAAGGATTGTGTTGTCCAATGCTTGGGTCAACCAGCCATATAAATTTCAAAGTCGTCAATATTCAGTTTACTCCAGAGTCTGATGGTTGCTGCCAATAGGATGAAAGAAGAGAGATGAGATGTGAGAAGGAGATGAGGGGATGATTCGTCTGCCTGAGTGAAGAGTTTGCACAGACTGATATAATGCCTAGATTGCAGAATGTGGGGTCTAATGCATGACCTCGTATGAGGGTTTTGGCCCAGTGACAATCTAGATTAGACTGTGATTGCAAAGCCTGATAAAATGGCATATAGCTGAGGCATTTGAGGTTTTTGAACCAGATGTTTAAGTCACTAATGATGTATAGGTTGGAATGTGAGATAGACATGTCTGTTATTACATCTAAGGGCCCGATTCTGATGCAGTTAGGAAATCATTCCGACCAAATCGGTTTAGGAATGGTTTCCGACAGACTCGGATCGGGAGAGTCCGACCAAGCGAGTACGATGCATCTGGATGCTTCCAGATAGGATTTGGTTGGACTCCCATTGATTTCAATTGGAGCCTATGTTCTGACCGAATGCATAGGCTCCCATTGAAGAAAGGGGTGGCTGGGAAAAATCAGGCACCCTGTGGCGGGCACACGCTGGTGCCTGCCACACTGTGCATGGCTGGTAAGGGGGGACCCATGGGTACCCCCACAGGCCCGATTGGGAAGGCTCCGGGTGCAGGGGGGTCAGCTACGGGCCCCCAAAGTCTGATTCTGACTGCAGATTTGAGTCGGACGGCACAATTTGGAAAAGCTGTCTGAATCCAGCATCGTAATCGGTCGTTCGTAAATGCACGATTCTGTTCCGTCAGTCCAAATGCCAAATGCCGTCGGGTTCGGATTGGGATATTCCTGACGCCTAACTAACATCATATTCAGTCATTCGGAAACCTTTCCGATTCGGTCGGAAAGACATGTTCCCGATCAGATTTGGACGGAGAAAATGCCGTTAGGAGGCCTTCCTAACCACATTGGAATCGGGCCCTTAGAAGGCATCAGTAAAAGCTATATTATTGGGTGGAGGTCTATATAGCATGAAAAAGTTGCAAGTGAATGCACAGCTGGAGTTGCATCTAATAAGAAGATCTTCTGAGCCTTACATCTTCTGAGCCTTACATCACATCGTCCATATTTGTGGCTGTTATGGTTTTCTTGAAAATAGCTGCCAGTCCTGCTGGTGGTATTGCTTCATGAAGTATTATGGCTATATACTCTCCTAGCCTTCTGTGATGTATAGTAGGTCTCATTTTCAGATAGCCAGTAGGTCAAAGATAATTTGTTTGTTTTTGCTCAATGATCATGCATTGATCACAATACAATTGAGTGGTGTGGGTTTATAGGCAGAGTGGGTTGGAGCCAGGTTGGTTTTTCTATATTTCTTTGTGGTCATGAATAATGTGTTGTGACTGGTTGGTGGATGTCCATCTTGTGAATTAGAGGGTAATGAAATAGAATGGATGGATGATATGTTTACAACAAGTTGGTCACTGCATCATTGTTGTCTGGGCTGTCACTGTCCCCCTCAGACCGGACTGGTAAGGGTTTACTGGGATCATTGAAATAGGGTCAGTAGGAGACTTTGTATGCCTGGAAACAAGGTGTTATGTTGTTTGATGATGTATTGTGATTGTGTTGGAAACTGTATCGGTAAAGTCTGAGTATTCCTTGGTTATTGAAAGGGGTTTTGTGCAAAACTCTCTTATATTGCCGGCCTAATGACAGCCTGGTTCTTCCATAACGCAGGGACACCAGGGTGATATGACTTTTACATTATTGAAAGTTGCCCTCTGTAATTTATGTGTGGCCTACACCGGAGGAACTATCCTTATCATCTCCTCCACAAATCTGTTAAGGCATTTAAGGGGAAGCTCAAGGAAATAAATCACGGAATATCTAACCCCACAGAAGTACCAGGTCCTTCAGTACCTTGCTGTGATGATGAGTTTTGTGATAATGCCCACCACATTACACCTCCCAGGCTGGGCACTCTTGACTATATCTGATGTCACCATTCTGGACAGGCGTCCCACAGCCAATAACTTGTGCAATTACTTTCTGTAAAATCTCATGGGTATTATATCAGGGACATGGACACAGATCAACAGTCGTGGCATCCCATCTAACCACTACATATTGGCCTTCTTTATATGTTGTCAGTGTATATATATTCCAAGAGACACCTGGTCTCAATCATATTAATGCTTCCACTAGCATAAGAAGAAAAGGCTATGGCATACAGCATCCTTCTCTATCTTTGTGTAATTTCTCATTTTCTGTCTTGGTGAAATGAATTAACTATGAGAAAATCAAATATGTTCGCCAGATTAAATAAGAAAATACTTTATGTTGCGTCAACATGCTCACCGTACTACTCATATATTCCATGTCAGGAATGTATATGTCTTGTGTTAGCCATGGCACTGTAAGTATGACAGCCATGACAGGGAGTTACCAGTTCCATAAGACAGGATATGACCCAGCTAACAGAGGCTCAGTAATGCTGTCTTTTTGTTCCTTCTATCCACAGTCATGCATGCCTCCTCAACAACATTTGGAGCATGTAGTAATAAGGTAGTCAACAATGTCACCTCCGCAGTTTGGTGGAATTTAATATGAACTCTCATATGCACATATGCTACCAACATACAAAACACCCACTAGCCACCAAACAAAATGACTAGCCCAACACAAAAAAGGAAACAGCAACAGTATGACATGATCACTAAAGTTTCCACTTGTCAGTAGCCAACCATTAAGTTGTGTTACGTAACCAGTGAAACCCACATGAGTTGCCAAGTGGAGATTTAGCCGGGCCAACATCTATGTATAAAAGTCAGAGAGAATTCTACTCTTGTGTCCTAGAGTTTCCCATGCCTATAGCAAAACAATAACATCACAGCATAAAGACAGCTACTTCACTCAAACAGTGATAGTTAAAGACACAATATAGTTCACAGTATCTAATGTACAACCGTTGGGGTGACCACCAGCCCAATAAGTATACAAAACAGTGATGGATGGAATGCTTGAATTAATCTCAGCAACTGGTAATCACTCGGGCCGCATCCCAATCTATCGTTATTTTGCACACCTTGCCACCTTAGTTTGGACCCAGCTATTTGAAAATCAGTCCTGACCCTGCTCCAATAGGAACAGTCCAGCCTCAACTGCCAAGCTTGGTCCTCCCTGAACCAGGCCACAGGCAACCCAGGACTTGTTTTGCCCTAGGTCCAACCACAGGTTTGCCACTGGGGCCTCTGTTTTATCCCTAGCCATTGATGTACTGTCACCTGCATCAGTTGATCCCATGCAGAAGTCAATTTTCTGCATTGCTTCCACTGCCACCGCTACTGCTTATAGGTCTGTCCTCATCTGCATAGGAGGGACTCTCAGGTTTCTTATTTCTCTGTCTATAGCTCTTTCTCAGGTTTTGTCTTGGTTGCTCTGGTCCCTGGGACATGCACCAGTGGCTACAGCTTCTTTGAACCATTCCCAGGCCTCAGCTGCCTCAGTGAAAAAGAGGACTTTCCCATTCTGCAGTATTTTCAGTTTCAGTGGAAACAGCATATACTAGTATTGCTTTTGATGAGGGTTTTCTTGACCTCAAGGAATAGTCTGCATTGTTGTTGGTTACAGGTGGAACTACCCAACAAGAAGCCTTGTTTGTGAGTCATGTACTAGAGACAGAATAATTTGCAAGGTTTTTGACTAGGATTTTTGGCAAGATTTTCAAACATTATTAATTAAAGAAATAGGGCAGTAGATACCATAATCAAGAGGATCTTTCCCATCCTTAGGCATTTGAGACATGATAACCTTATGGTAAGTGGGGCCTAGGTTGTCAGTTTCATAAGCCTCCATGAACAATGCATGCAACATGGAGACAATTTGGAGCTTGCTTTTCCCATAAAATTTGCCACGGAAGCAATCCACCTCAGGCAATCAGCAAGTACAGAGCCCCGAGATAGTCTCTACAATCTCTTCAATTGAGGCCTCACCCCCTAGTAGGTCCTGTTCTTTCGGAGATAAACAGTATGTATCTGAGGATCTCCATGCCAATCACTTCCAGGCTAGGGAGAGGGACAAGAACTCTTGAAGCCTGTAAGGGTATCTGAGGCACACAGTATGGCAGCAGGGCACTTCTTCAGCTCTGAGCACAGCTGATGACAAAGGCGTGAGTTAAGTTGTCTTGTCTGAAGTTCAATCCACTTCTTCTGGGCAGCGTTTCCAATAGGTCATTGTAGCTAGGCATCTCTTCTGGATATACTTCCTCCTGTAGGGGTTCCCACAACAAGTGTCTCTCAGAAGGCCAGGCAAACCCCTTTCCAAAGCAGGACAATAGCTCTCCTCCAGTAAGTAGTTGCCGACTTTTTCAGGTGATGTCCCTTCACCTCTGGAAGGATGGCTGTCAGCAACACCAGTCTTGGAACTCAGAAGTTTAAAAAAAAAATGTTTTTATTGATTTTGCTCTCAATAATAATAACCCCCCTCCCCACCACCACCAGGCAGACATTTTCCCTAGCTATTAACCATTTCATCAAATAAGTTACAAAACCAGATTTTGATAAAGAGGAAAAATATACATTAGATACATAGATATATATACACCTTCAGCCATCTTAAAAATAAAAAGAAGCCAGGAAGAAAAGGAGGCCCCACTAAGGAGAGGTATGGGGACAACAGAAAGAAAAGAGAACCTAGGCCAACCATCTCATCATCAAGTGGGAGTTCAGCTGCTACCTCAAATCATAAGATAGTTTCCAAGTTACAAAGAGGAAGCCATACTCTTGACATTTTTTCCCTTGTCTTCTTGCTTTTCTGAGAATAGATAGCCCTTTCTAGATGATAAGTTGACAATAAGCATGCATACCATTGCTGAAACACTGGAGGAGAGGGGTCAAGCCAGGCTGTTGTCAAGCAAATCCGATACACAGCCATAGCAACAAACATAAAAGGTTGGACATTAGCTAAGGCTATCTCATCGTCAACCCCTAGCAAAATCCATTGAGAGGTTAAAACAATATCAATCCCCAATTTTTCTCCCAGAAATGTATTAATCTTTGTTTTCAGGCTATCTAACATAGAGCAGGTAGCCAACATATGGACCAAATCTACCGCAAAGTGTTTACACCTGGGGCATCTTGTCCTGGTGACCCCTCCCCACTTGGCAATCTTTCCCGGAGTTATATAAAGATTAAAGGAGGTTTTATAGTGTTGAGCCATTAAATTGGCCTAGATTAAAAACCTATGAGCATCCTCCAAAGCCCTTTATAAATCATCCGGTTGGGGGTTAATATTATCCTCCCACCCTTTGAATGTTTTAATAAATCATCTTGCATTATATTATTTAGGGCTTTAACAAAAGGCCCCTATCCTGATGTCGTCTGCCAAGATCAGCTCCATAACTTCTATCTTTTCAAATCCCCTCATCCCACCTCCCTTCTTCATTAGAAAGTCTCTAATTTGTAGGTATTTAAAGAAATCTTTATGGTCAAGGTTACATTTTTTTAATAATATCAAAAGACTTAATGAATCTCGTACAAAAAAGTCCCCTAATGTTCGAACTCCATGTGTCATCCATCTGCACACATATGAGTCTTGGAAGATCTCTGGCAATAGCAGATTATCCTGTATCGGGGTATAGAAATTAAATCTCCCAAGGCCTATTCTTTTTTTTTTTTTTTTTTAAACAAACTTTAGT
>CAWUFW010024573.1:0-58203 GCA_963921515.1 Calotriton arnoldi | reverse complement strand
TATCGTCCATAATTGGTTCAGTGTGATTCACTTGCAATGGTCACGCGAATTGATCGAAGGCAACCTACTTAATCTGGCGGACAAGTCCAAAATGTGTCATATTACAGTACGTGTGAACAGTGCTTAATTTGTGCCGGTGATTTCCGGTGCTTAGCACCGGCACTTATTTCTTAGGGCCGGGTCTACACAGATTTCGATTTGTGTGTAAAATGTTTAAATTTGGAGCTGCGGCCGCCTGCCTTCAACTGCCCAGGTGAGGTCCCTGCCTCAAGCCCAACAAACAGCAATATTAGTAGCGTTAGTGCAGTATCAATGACAGGATTAACCCGGCCCAGTCTGTTCCTCCTTGGCGCTGAATCGTCAGTTTCCCCTCGAGCCGGACCAATGCAGATTAGACCAGTGTTTCCACTTTTTGCCCGCCATACCGTACTGCGCAGCTGCAGCAGCGCTAGTCAGTCGAATGAGTCATCTCAAAAAGCAAGCTGCGTGTGTCCCTATGAGTAGTATAAGCGGATACCATTCATCACCATTTGTGTCCTTAAAAGTGACAGGTCCCCCCTCCCCTCGCTGTGTCCTTAAAAGTGACATGTGTGTCCCCAAAAGTGACGTGTGTGTGTCCTTAAAAGTGCCAGCTGCGTGTCCTTAAAAGTGACAGGCCTCAAGCCCCTGGAAATACAAGGGTGCGGCACTGGGTTTGTGTCAGAGTGTGAGCGTCATGAGATGTCCATATGGTCCAAGGGGCGGTCCTAGGGTGGGGCTGTTTTTGGAGACAACAGCGAACCAGAGCCCTATGACGCCTCTATGTCATTGTTGTGGTGTAGAGGGGTACGCCCCCTTTTAGGATCTGTTTAGGATACATATAAGGCATCCTTAAAAGCCTTGTACAGCAAGCCGCCGCCTGAATACGAGAAGGTTCCCATAGCAAAATGAAGAGATACAGCCCGCTTGTGAAAAGATCCTTGTTGGGTGGCTCCCAACCCTCTATCAATAGATATTACCGCAACTTAACACCCCTGGTAATGGACGAGAATGCTCAACAAGAAACACCTAAGGATATGGGCTGCGACATTACTGGTTATGGTAATGGTCTTTGTCGGGGGGTGCAAAAACTCAGTCTCAAGGAGTGTGTATGCAGGCTGTCTCCGGTTAAGGACACCAACAGCGAGAGTGAGGGCTCGGGTAGTGGCAGCTTGTTTGCTGGCCGCAGTTTCGTGGACATGGAGGAAGATGAAGAGGCTGTAGCACCTCCTAACACACCCGTCTATGAAGACATGGACCTTCAGGAGGATACGGCTGCTGCGGAGGTTGTGCTGCAACAGCCGGGTACAAGCGTCGAAGATGTTGGGGCATCGCAGGACATTAGCGACTCTCAAGATTTCAGAGCCGCCGCAGAGGGCGGTGAAAATGCAGAGGTTAGTAAAAAAAATGTATGCGCAGCAGTTACAAAAATGAGGTATTTTATTTCTTCAGCTATTGGCATGTCAATCTTTCTTCTTTTTGACCCCTAGAGAGTAACAGCAGCAGGATGCACCTACTTCATAATGCACTATGGTAAAGAGGATGTAGAACCTCCTAACACCCCCGTCTATGAAGACATGGACCTTCAGGAGGATACGGCTGCTGAGGAGGTTGTGATGCAACAGCCTGGTACAAGCGTCGAAGATGATGGGGAATCGCAGGACATTAGCGACTCTCAGGATTTCAGAGCCGCCGCAGAGGGCGGCGAAAATACGGAGGTTAGTAGGAAAATGTTATGCCCAGACATCTATATAATGATGTATTTTATTTCTTCAACTAATGGCCTGTCAATCTTTCTTCTTTTGAACCCTAGAGAGAAGCCCTAAAAAGAACGGCTGGAGACTGGCGACCTGTAAAAGCGAGCAATGTAATCTTTAATTGTCTGTGGTGTTCAAAACAGGCTGAAAGCTCCACGTGCCAAAACCGTGAGGGCTGCGACAAGTGTGTATGCGGCTCTAAGAGCGGCGCGTGTGAAAAAGATGAAGATGTATGATTGTCCTTCTTTGAACGGCGTGAAGTTAAGGGTTTCGCAGCGACGGTGGTACTAAACTGTGTCAAGCGTGACTATTACAGTCTTTGTCACAGACACCAAATGATCGATCCACAGCAGGCGGCTCACGAATGTTTGTGCGAATCATACAGAGCAAGAACAATACGCTATATTTGTGGTTTGTTAGACCCGTACAAGGTGTATAAACTGCTAAGGGTGGTGTACGGGCTGCACCCTGAAAAGAAATTTGTACACCCCGATATGTTGAGGATCTTGACAGCGGCACTCAATGATATCCGATACGCCTATGACCCGAGCGTAAAACTACCTGATATGCAGGAGATGTGCACGACTCTTGATAGAAAGCTGATACAAAGACTCGTAGAAAGACGTATGTGTAACATGTATAAAAAAAATACGCTTCGGGGGGCTTTGGCCCCCCGACGCCTATTTAACTAAGTTCTTATGTAACGTTACAGGATAGCGTGTATTTAGAACAAACGAGTGGAATGTTATACCGCAAGGTGGCTATGTGTTAATACGTACTTATGACACTTACGATGAAAATGTAAAGTATATTTTGCTTAGGTCTTGGTAGTATTGTTTATTTTTTTTTAATAAAACGCCCTTACACAAAACAATCGTCTTTCATTGCATTTGTTGTAACGGATGTTATCATGTCGGGGGTTAGGTTAAGAAAACTTTATTATGATACAAGCGGGGTTGGCAGCTTTGGAAGTATCGAAGCCCTATACAGAAGGGCTGCAGATGAAAATGAGCCCGTAAGCAGAGACCTGGTCAAGACATGGCTATCAGGAGAGGAGGCGTATTCACTCCATAAACCGGCCAGAAGACGTTTTAAGAGACGTCCTACAATCGTTAATGCGCAAATAGATTATCAGTGGCAAGCTGACATAATCAGCCTTCAAGATATAGCAAAACATAACAACGGCTTTTGTTATATATTAACCGTCATAGACGTGCTGTCCAAGTACGCCTACGCAGAACCGCTAAGCGATAAAAGAGGGGCCAGCATCACGGCCGCTTTTAAAGCCATCTTCGAGAAGGGCCGGATTCCTCAAAAACTACAAACAGACGCCGGTAAAGAATTCTTAAACAAGGCATTTCAGAAATTATTAAACAACCACGGTGTTCAACATTTTGTAACACACACGGAGGTGAAAGCAGCGGTTGTAGAACGGTTTAACAGAACTTTAAAGTCTAAGATGTGGTGGTATTTTACGGCCAACAACACCTACAGATACGTGGATGTTCTACAGGCTTTTTTAGATGTGTATAATGCCAGTTATCACCGGACCATCAAAACATCCCCCTTAGAGGTGACTCCTAGTAATTCTTTAGCTGTTTGGAGAACGGTGTACGGGCATAATTTCGCTACAAAGGTGAAGAAACCTATTTTTAAAAAAGGTGAGCATGTGAGGATTTCAAAATTGAAAGGTGTCTTTACGAAGGGCTACCGCCAGACTTTTAGCGACGAAATATTTATAGTGGAAGATGTGGAGCTTAAAGAAGGGCTGTATATTTACAGGTTAAAGGACTACGATGGGGAAGATGTGTCGGGGGTGTTTTACAAGGAAGAGTTACAAATGGTACCTGATGATCCGAACCGTGTGTATAGGGTTGAAAAGGTTCTGAAAAGGAAAGGTAGAGGGGCTAGCAGCCAGGCATATGTCAAATGGAGGGGCTGGCCGGAGAAATTTAACAGTTGGGTGTTGGCCAGCTCCCTGAAGGGTGTGTGAGCTAAGGAACGTCTAAAAGCCGCTGATAAGATGGAGACAACTCCCTTTTATATTACCTTACCATCCAACGCTTCTAAGGGCATGTTCCCCGACAACCAGATTTCTAATTATACCGTGAAACTGGCTAAGCCTGTGGACCTGAAAGGGGAATGGGAGGTGGCCCTAACAGAAATCCAATACCCTAGAACATGGAATACATTTACACAGGCCGAGGCCAAGTTTTACATAAAGCGTGAGCAGGAACCAGTGAGCATGCACGAGAGCATTCCATACGGTTACTACCCAACCGTTTTAAGTGTTGTCGACGCTGTCAACAAAGCCATAGACAGCATCGAAACATATCCGAATACTCATCTGTCGTTAGATAACGTCAGAAGGAAGGTATTTCTTAAAGCACCAAGCCGCACCACGACGTTTAACTGCTCCGGTAAATTAAGAAGGGTTTTAGGCACAGTGCTGCATGCGAAAAGTCCGATGGAGCAGGATCACACGTGCCCCGATATTAACGGTGGGTTCTATACGCTCTATGTGTATAGCGATATTGTAGAGGCCCAGAGGATCGGTGATAGTTACTCGCCGCTGTTAAGATGGGTCCATGTACAGGGCGAAAATAATACGATGGTTAATATTCAATTTAACAAACCCGACTACGTCGCAGTTTCTAAAAACCATTTTGACACTATTTCAATTATGATCTACGATGATCAGTCTGAGCCGGTGGCCTTTAAATACGGGAAAGTTATTGTTAAGCTTCATTTAAGACCGAGACACGACAGCGGTTATTAAGCAGGCATCATGGTGGTCGTGAAAACATACGGGGACCCGTCTATGTACAGGGACTATTACAGAAACCAAGCCGGATATGGAGGTCCTCCGTACTTTCAAGGGTCGCCGGTTATGTATGGGGCTGGTTTAGGGGGCTTATTCAGGAGTCTGTTTAGAAGAGCTATGCCGTTCTTGAGAAGAGGCTATGAAATTGTAAAACCGCATGTTAAGGCGGCTGCTACGAACATTGCCCATGATGTTGTTGGGTCTGTTACTTCGGCGGTTGCAGAGCGCATGAACAAGCAGCCGCAAGAAGGAGCAGGGCTGTTGTACAAGCCGCGCGCGAGTGTTAAAAGGAAGCGCCGTTCTTCGAGACGCAGGGGTCCACCGGTCCCCTATAAAAAAAGGAGGAGTTCTTCAAAACACCCTCAGAAAAGAAGAACTCCAAGACGGAAGAGAGCTGCGAAGAAGAGAAACGGCTCTAAAGTCAATATTTTTTAAAGCATCGTAAACTAAACCATGGCCTTCGTACATTGTGCATCTGGCGAGTGCGCCAAATCCGAGTTAGACTTGTTTACTCTAAAACCCACGCAGACAAGCATCGAAAACAGCTTCTTCATGGAGGTATCGCCTTTAGCCGCATTGACACCGCTGGCCCCTATAGAGTTTTTTGTGTCAGGGTCCACGGATATGTATTTGGATCTCAACAACACGCTGCTGCATCTTATGTGTAAAATCGTAAAAGCGGATGGGTCCGACATAGCAGCAGACGCTAAAGTGGCAACGATCGCTTATCCCCTAGCGACCATGTTTAATCAGGTGGACATCACCCTGGGCGATCGACTCATCACACAGAACGATAACATGTACGCCTACAGAGCCTACCTCGAGAGCATTCTAAATTACAGTAGCGACGCCCTTGACACGCAGCTTTCAGCGGGTCTCTTCTACAAGGATACATACGGACAGTTTGAAACCACGGCTCTGGACGGTGCCAATCATGGTTTTGTAAAAAGAGCAAGGTTTGCAGCAGGCAGTCGCAACTTTGACCTCCTGGGACGCATACATTCAGACCTCTTCTTCCAAGATAAACTGCTCATCAATGGTATTGATCTTAAGATCAAGCTCACTCGCAACAAGGACTCATTCTGTCTCATCAGCGGGGATGCGGACCAGTACAAGCTGGACATACTGGCCGCGAGCCTGTTTGTAAAGAGAGTGAAAGTGTCCCCGAGCGTCAGATTAGCGCACGCCGACGCTTTGCAAATATCAAACGCCAAGTACGCTGTGGAAAGAGTAGCTCTGAAGGTGTTCAGCATCCCAGCAGGTACCCGATTAACCCAGCAGCAGAATTTATTTCTGGGGCAACTACCCAAACTCATCATCATCGGTTTTGTGGACAATACAGCTTTTAGCGGCACCTATGCCTTAAACCCCTTCAATTTTAGACACTACAACATCAACTACGCGGCGCTGGTCCACGAGGGCACTGTGATTCCTGCAAAACCCTACACCCCCAGTTTTATAACCTCCAACTACATCAGGGAATATCAGGGGTTGGTTTCAATAACAGGGAAGCATCTAAGGGACTGCGGTGTAGCCGTGTCAAGAGAAGGCTATGGGGCCGGATACACGCTGTTCGCATTCGACCTGACCCCCGACATGGAAGACGGCGATCACTACAACCTTGTCAAAAACGGAAATCTAAAAGCTGAAATACGATTCAGTAATCCGCTACTGGCGAATGTGAACATGGTCGTATTCTCGGTATTCGACAGCATCATTCAGATCAACCACGCAAGACAGATTTTGTTTGACTATCTTTAAAACATTTTGTGAAATGGACACTGTGCAGATACGGTCGTTCTTAAGCAGGCATAAAGACGCTAGGAAATACTTTTTAGGTGTTTTCCCTAGCGATGGGTTACCACCTGAAATAGGGTTAGAAAGACCCTGCACCCTAGTCTTTAACACCGATCTGCATGACAAGAGCGGAACACACTGGGCGGCCTTGTTTATAGACAGTGACAAGGTTATACTGTTTGACAGTGCCGCTGAATTCCCCGAACACCGTATCTATACGACGCCTATATTCAAGTTTGTGAAAAAAGCCGCTGCGAGGTTGGAGTATAACAAGCTGAGGGTCCAGGATTCCATAGCCATCACATGTGGGGAGCATTGTATTTATTTTATCAGTAAAATGTCTGAGGGTATGTCGTTTAGAAATTTCTTAAATCTATATTCGCGTGACCTTGTTAACAATGACAGTATAGTTGTGAAATATGTAAAAGAAAACACAATGGTCTCGGTCAGACCTGTGAAACCAGAATATGTCGCTTGTCAAAATTGTAAGTCCGTGGGACATGTGAATGTTTAATGATGAACGTCTAAAATAAAGACATAATTTTTTTTAAAAGCCTGTATTCAGACTATGTATTTCTATGCTACCACATACAACATAATTAAAACATTTTAAAAGACAACAGAGGCAGGTTGAAAAGTTATAAAAAGTGTTTATTACAAACATCTATGTAGGGGTGTATTACATCGACAGCCAATGCTCAAGAAACATAAGAAGAAGAAGAAAAATCAGACGTTGCTATACGCGTAATAGACACATTTTATTACAACAAAAAAACAATAAAAATTCTGTAGAAACATTAGGGTGTAAGCCAGGTACTTGGTTTGAACAATGTCTTTTTTCGCGGTACAACCACTGGTGCAGGGGTAGTCCAGGAGGGGGATAGCCGTGGAGCGTCAGAGCCTGTTGGCGATGGGTGTACGGGGGCCTTCAAATTTTCAAGCAGGCGCCGGTGCTCGTTATTACCCACGAGCGTTGAAGGGATGTTGAGTTCAGCAGCGGCTCGCAGAAACTGATCCCAGCCGCGCGGTGCGTTTTGAGGCGTTAGGATTTTGGGGTGCGTGAGACCTTTGACTAGATCGTACATGTGCGACCCTGCAACCGGCTGTCCCTTGTAGAGAAATTTGCCTCGTTCATTCCAAGATGTTAGGTCTTTAGAAGTTGCAAGTTTACTCATCAGCATTTGCGCGGCCCCTCTATGCCTTTGACTTATATTTTTTAAGAGGTCATCAACAAAGGTATCTGAGGGTGATGCAAGGTCCTGCGGTGGTTGCAGGGGTTGAGGGGTATTCGGAGGGGCTGCTGGTTGTTCAGAGTCCGGGGCGTATAGAGTCAGCTTATTTTTCTCGGTATTCCATTGGTTGTAGTAACTTAAAAAGCTTTAAGGGTGCTGGTGTAAAGGTTAGCCTTGTCGTAGGGGTTTAGATCAGTCCGGTTCATAATGTCTTTAATTTCAGCATCCAGACGCAGAGTCTCATTTCGGCGTATATCCCAGGCGTTGTCCTTTGAAGAGCCCATCTGGTCCATTTGCTGTCTAGGAACCAAATACATCTTTGTGGCATGCTCCATCACTGTCCCGAGAGGAGGCTTGTAATTATGGGTATAGCTATGCCCAGCAAAGAGCCTATAAAACCTCCAGACTGTTTCACCAGTTTCTTCTTGGTAATGAGTGAGGCCCTTTTATTACTGAGCTTCTTGATAAGAGCCCTCTTCTTCTTCAGAACCTGTAACTGACTCCTTGATATAGGGACGTTGCCTTTTAGGGTATTTAGGGCAATTTCAGAAATGGCAGACACTAAGTCGTCAGAAGCAGCGCACAGGATGGCCTTTCTGTGCTGGGGACTGGCTGTAACAAGCATTTTCAGGAGAGCTAAATTGCGGCGTAGGCGGGCCGACATGGTCAACACCTTGTATTATAAGGACAGGCCTGTAAATGTCTCTAAAAGTCATCAGCGCTGCTTTTTATAGGCACGGGCCTTGGGCTTAGGGGTGTACGCGACTGGTAGATCGGGGGTAAATATATCAGCCCTCAGTCTATAGTCTTCTAGAGTTTCATTTTTTAAGTCGACCAACAGGTAGCCGTGGGGTTTTGCTGTAGCGTCGTTAAAGGCCTCCATGAAGAAGTGTGTGTTTCCAGGGTACATCTGTTTAGCTATGACTGATATTTGTTGTTTGTCACGGGGGTTTTTAAATAAAACAAGGTATGAAGCATTGAGAGCTATAGACCTGCTGTTCTTGCCCTTGTAAAACAAGTTCTGCACAATGTAGCAGATGCTTAGATTACGGTGATGCGAATATTGAGTAAAAGCTCTCTCTAACTCTGGAAGATCCCCACCTTCACGCATAAGGTCATCGACAATTATCATGTTTACAAGGGACGGTGGCAGTAACTCATCATCGTTGAGATTATCTGGTATGCCTTCTATAAATCTGATATGGGGGAAACTACGGGCCAGGTCGGTATAAAGAGCTTGCCAGCATGAATAAAGCCATACAATGTTATTAGGGGTTTGGGATAAAACATCGGCAGCATTTTCTAAGAGCTTTTTTATAAAGTAGCTCTTACCACAGTTTGAGGGTCCTGCTAACACGCAGGAGAATGGATGCTGTAATCTGGTGTCCATGGTGTGGGGGCTGTATCTCTAATGAGGCTAATAACCATACGGCAGTGTTTTATAGTCATCAGTCAGGACCCTTTTATCAAAAACAACGCGTAATGTTTTATGTAAGAGTTGGGTTGTAATTTCCCACTTCTTTTTGGATCTGACTATACACGGCTGGTTCACAACTATTGTTTTAGCATTTTCACAATTGTCGGAGGCAGCGTATTCGTGCACCAGATTCTTCAGACTGTCAAAATTGATTTTTAGGGTGTTGCTGACATTTAATGTTATGCCTTTGACCTTCATACACACTTTGTTCTTGTTTGTGCGGTAGGAGTAGGTCTTAGGCCCGGATGAAGCGTATTCTATTATATGCTCATCCTTATCGAGTTCGCTGGTCAAATTACCCAGATAATCCCCAAGAGGAGGGTCTTCATCTCCTGGTTTACTCAGAAAAATCACAGAGTCGGTATCATGATACAAGCAGCGGTCCTGGAGTTTATTCATAACCTTGTAAAGCTCTAGACGAGCGTGGGCGGTCGTGAAGCACGCTATGAAGATGTTGATGTTGTTACACGTTGTGGGGTATGCTTTGGTGTATTTCCAACACACTGCAGCGGTCTCGTCATCGATAAACCCGCAGCTGGACACCTCGTAACATGGGGCAAACAGGTACTTAAACAGCTCATCAGGATCTGTTATTAAGGTCATATTTGACAGGTTTGTACGCTGTGCGAATTTTCCCCATAAGGAGTTGAGGCAGAGTTTGGCTAACTGTCGACGGGCCGGGTTGACCTCTATCAAATGGGGGCGTAAATGGATACCTTCGTGAGCGTAGTAGTCATCGATGTATTTCTGCTTTGCATCCTGACTAGTACACCATTCGGGATACCCTGAGGCCTCCTGCTTGTCTCTGAGAAACATATTAATGTATGGGGCAAAGAGTCGTGTCGTGGTCCTCTTAAAATGCCACACCTCGTGTATCCTCCCGAGCCTGTAACCTTTCTCTAAGGCCGCTTCTACCTCGATGCTGCACCAGGTCCCTATGAGCATCCTTTGTTCTTCGGTGTGTCTACAACCGCCAACCTCTTTAAACACCGCACATGTTCGACAGAGGGGGAACATCAGTTTACCATCGACTCGGTATGGTAACACCGGAAAGTAAAGCTGCCGTGGAGGATAGATTTGACTAGCCCAAAGTATTCTGATATGGGCTTAAAATCTCTATATATGATGGTGGGGTGCCCTAAGGGGTATACCTTCATTTTGTTCACAAATGGGTACAGACTGGTGAAATCATAGTAGTGTATTTTCTCACCCTCACCCACGGCCCTGTACAGTTGTATGGCATTTGTACGATCTCCGAATAAGGCATCGCGGGGTTCCAGGGGTTCTGGTAAATCACGACTCTGAAGGAAAGAGCAGAGCGCTGTGTCGGTTGTTAGCAACTCTAACCACTCATGCTCCCAAAGAACCCTCATAGCAAAGCCACATTTTTCAACATACTGGGCCTTCAACAGAGTACGTCTGTGTAAGTGATCAAATTTGACACCCAACAGTCTGTTAAACTCATGGGGTTTGTAACACTGAGGGCAGCCGTGGTAAAAGCAGCCATTGTATTCAAAGGCCGTCGGCACTCCCTTAATTACAGCGTACCCATCCAGGTAGTAGGGACCCACGCGGTATTCACCACCCTGTAAGGCGTGTTGAATATGTATGTCTTCCTTCTCAGAGACGTACATGAGCCACCGGATCGAGGGGGTTGAATATCGTTTCTGTTTGCCGTTATAGAGGTCTACCGGCACTAGAGCAATACTTTTTGGTCTTAAAAACATGTGTTTGTAGATGGACATACACATGGAGGCCAATGTGATGTTTTGAAAAGGGTCTATGTATTCGACCGCCTTTGTCATTTCAGGCGTTTTGGGTTTCAAGACCCTGACTTTCTTTGTCATTTGAGGCTTCTTGGGTTTCAAGATCCTGACTTTCTTAGTCATTTCCACCACAACATCTCTGAAGAGGTTGCACGCTTGTCGCAGGATCATTACATCAGCCTGACAATAAGCTTTCAACTCTGTTTGAAAATGAAACTCCTTTTCACGGTTTTCAGAGTACCATTCTAGAAAGCTCTCCTTCTCGGATGGCATCATATATTCAACCCCGTAACTGTCAGGAGGTGGCATGGGGCCCACATAATTCTGGTTCGCCCAGGTGTTAAAAAAGTGTGGAAAATAACCTTTACAACCGGGGAATCCAAAGGCTTTTGGAAGCTTGCTCAATTTCATAGGTAGGAAATTCAGGGTGTCTATAAACCTTATTTGTAACCGAGCAGCTGTTAACAACATCAGCTTGGAACCCTGAGTGATGAGTTCTACTTGTACCTTTTCACGAATCATATTTTGTAAAATAAAGAATGAGTCGTATGCTTTTGAGTTATGGGCCAACATGGTATACCCTTTGAATTTGGTTTGAATGAAAGTGTTAAGGAAATCACCAACGCACGTTCTGCCTTCAAACTCCCAGATGTCGTCGGAAGTTAGATGGTGTGCGTAAATATAGTTAGGTTGGTGTACTCCCGTCTCTTGTGTGCACTCTATATCAAACACTATGTAGGCTTCGGTTTTGGTCTGGGGTCTGCCTTTAACCATGTAGCACCGATGGTTGGTACCCGCCTCAAAAGACGTATGGCACCGTGGGCATTTCATGCCTTTGCATTTGTCATCATCTGCCACATACCGACCACACTCAAAGCAATCCATTTTAGGGCTGCATTTAACAGCTTTCTTATGGATGCTCAAACAGTCTTGAGAGCGACAAAACATCTTACAGGTGCGACACTTCACCTTCAGGGAGACGTCTACGATGCAACCATCCCTCCGGCACATCTTACAATGCATTTCACACTGATGACGTTCCTTACTGTTGTATATGTGGTCGCAATGTGTGCACACGTACTTGACTCCCAGAAAACTTTTAGGGTTCAAGATACCGTAAAAGTGATTTTCGTGGTGAAGGATATATACAGTCTTGTTTCTCACACGGTCCCCTGTTGTAAAGTACTTCCAAGAACCGTTGTGATAAAGAACTTTCACCGTCACTGAGAAATAGCTCTCAAAAAGACCTATGTCGCCAAAGCCGACCATGCGGTCTGGAGGTATTTCAAGAACCTCATGGGCTTCAGCCGCTCTAGACATGATGGCTGCGTCGGGGGTGTTGCG
This sequence comes from Calotriton arnoldi, assembly GCA_963921515.1. Classification (NCBI taxonomy): domain Eukaryota; kingdom Metazoa; phylum Chordata; class Amphibia; order Caudata; family Salamandridae; genus Calotriton; species Calotriton arnoldi. The sequence continues at coordinate 45,988 of CAWUFW010024573.1, read as the reverse complement.
CCCCATCAGCAGCCCTACGATGCTGGCCGCCAGACAGATGTTGGTTGTGTCGTTGTTAAAGTCGAGCAGCCAACGTTGTTTCTTACCAATTATCTGACTTTATAGCACACTCTTTAAAGGTCTTGAAACACCCCCCTCACGGCCCCGTACAATGAGGGCTATGACTCGGAAAGTGCCATAGGCGACTAGTTCAGCCTTGCTCTGTAAAAGCCTTGAAAGGTTTTCTAAAAATTCCACGGCGTCAAACACATCTCGGGCCCTCCGTTTGGTGAACAAAGGACTGTCAAAACCCTGCCCCTGGAAGCGTAGTTGGAAAAAATCATTAGGACCCACATCGCGTAACAACCTTTCTATGAGCGTTCGCACCGCCTGATGTATAGCTAAAACACCATGATCTGAGGACCTTATCTGGTGGAGGTTGGTAAACCTAAACTCCTCGTAGTGCTCGGTGGCATTAAATCTCTCTACATCACGCCTGTAGCTTCTAATGCTCTCTAAATAGACGACCTCTGAATCCTCATCTTGAGGGATTTGACTTGATGGGGAGCTTGCTGCTGTATCATTTTGGGGGTTCTGGTTTAGTAAGGGCTCTGGGGGTCTTTTAAGCAACCGTGTAGCACATATTCGGGCTTTCTTTAGTTTACTTATTAAAAGCCAGCGCTGCTTGGCGCTATTAGCCCACTTTTGTTTTTTACGGGACCAGGCTTTTCTAAGCAACCGCCCCCATCCTATCTGAACAGTATGGTCGGTGCCTATGTGCGCTGTACTCATGGAGGCCTCTGCTACAGGCCCACCCCTCGACCCCTCTATGTGTTCCGGTTGGCGACGTGTTGGCGCTCTACCACCAACACCCTTCAACTGTCCGCCCCTAGGCCTGTTCTCTCCTGAACTTACATATTGGGGGGTGGATGGTACCGTTGTATATGGTTCAGGCAGCGCTTGTGAAATGGTAGGACTCTGTTTGCGGGGCTCTATGTACTTTTTACGCTGGAGTAAGCGTAAGAAGCGCAGGGACTTTGTCAGTACTGTTTGGACCTTACTGCTATATTTTGATGTGTGTGCTTTTTTATTAGAATCGGGGGCATGGGGTTTCTTTAGGGGATAGCGCTGTCCTAGTCACGCCTGTATACGCCATATGTCCGATCCCGCTTCCTGACACGTATTAAGGATCACCCTCTTACACATGTCAACCCTTTGCAGTATCTTCTGCTGTGCCTCCACCATGGACCTGTCACCGCTACCCTCCAAACCCAATTTTAAGGTTGCGGTTTTCGCTTGGCGTTTTAGCTTTCTGACCGCCATTTGTATATCCTTTACATGAGCATCTAGTACCGGTTTTGGATTTACAGCGTCATATTGTGGTGGGGTAGGTATGAATACTGTGTTTGGTTGTATAACAGCCTTTAACACCCCAGGGGCCTCTAGCGGTCCTTCATCCCCAACACCAATCTGTAACTGAGGGCCTGGGGGGATCATAAAAACAGGATCCCAGTGCGAACACCCCGGGGCGTTTTGGAAAGGGGCCTCACTAAATGCCACACCCGTACTATGAATTGACCAGTCGTCCCAGCCCGTACTGTCAGTGTTGTATGTTGTCGGGGGTGTTGCGGGGCTTACACTGGACGCGGGGATGATAGGGGACACAAGGTCCGGGGAGTGTAAATGACTGTCGAAATAATCGAGGGTCCTAACGGCTAAGGTATTGTTAGGGCAGGGGATGGGTGAATGTGTAACAGGGGTCTACAAAACCCCCTTGTATGTGCTAGAAGGCCCCTCGGGCGCTGCGTCTGGAGGTCTATCAAGTTTGTCTACCATACTTGCCAACGTATTGAGACAGCTTTTGCTGTTGGTATACGAGTCTCCTAAGGGTTGCCCTTTTTCAGACACGTTGCCCCTAAACCCATCAGTAACGACTATAGAAGGTTTTGAGGGTTGTTCTATGGGGCATTCCTCTACCGACGTCGCTAGTTTATTTGAAACTATAGAGGTCTTCAGAGGATGGGAAGGGACCTGTGGTGTAGCAGGTTTGATTAAGGGCCCTTCCAATGTTTCTACTTGTAACGCCTGTACCCCTTGCTTATTCTTAAGATATTTTCTTGAAAGCTTGTTGACTTTAGGGGTTTGAGGTTGTAACAGAGCTTCCACACCAGGCGTCACAGCCGGGGGCCCCATAGAGAGCGCTGGGGTAGACTGGGGTTCTGAGTCCAGTTGTTTCTTCTTAAGTGCGGGTTTGTTTGAGATTAGATTCCCTTTTGAGGCCTTGAGAGGGTTCAGATACACATCGGATACGCCGGTTCTCTGTTGTATGTGGGTGTAGTATGTGTAGATCTTATTCTGGCGTACACGCCTACTCACTCCTTTTGCCGCAGGCCCGGTGTACAGAACTGTCTTTGTTATATCCCTCAGCGGTTTTGTAGACCTCTTAGCCTTATGCGTATCTTCGCCGTGGCTCTTTTGAACGGCTCCTAGAATGTAACATAAAAAATATATGTTAGAAGTAATAAGGAACCTGTATAAGATGTTTACAATACCCCCAGTAGTACATCTGGTACTACATGGCTGTGCTCCCTTTGTTTGAGAGAATACAGCCCAGAGAGTTCGTATTTTTCACACCCTTTTTGTATAAAACACACCTTTTAGATGTCTTTTCACAGATCGTTTCTTTGTCACAGGCCCTTCTTTAGATGTTGAAGATTTCCTTTTCACAGGCCTTTCTTCTGGTCGCGGCGCCGGCTCTTACACAATCACTGCTTCAGGGTGTGACTCAGAGGACCCTGTAAAGAAAAAAATAATCTGATTTGCAGTATACAACAGGCCTTAGCAGACCCCTCTGAGGATCGTTCCTATAGTTCACAACTGTGGCTTTTGGGACTAGACACTCCCAAGGCTTAGACCGTTTAAAGAATCAGCGCCTTTTTGATTTACCTGTAAGAACAATGCTATCCTGTACACTCGGCGATGCGTCTTGAGCCCCCTTGTGCCATTCTAGACCATCAAGAATCCTTTGTAGTTCGGGATCCAGACCTATAAAATCACACATACATGAGAACCCCATTAGAAACACAGAGCTTCTAAAATATATGTGTACAAAACTACTCAGAACTATACACCTCAAAACACATGTACCTGTCTGTAGGGCTAGCATTTCAGCGTCTGTTAGGATTAATTCCGGCATGTCCTGAGTCTGGGTTAAATAAAAAAACGTCTGCTTTAAAACCACACCTCATAAACAGGGCCTTACAGTTTGTTACATACATCTTAGAAAATACAAATCATAAATTGAAAATTGAAAAACAGCACATATACATTCACGTTTACTTTTTTAATAAGAACCATACCCTGCTTCGTACCCCACAAGCCCCAACGCATGTACAAACATAACCTATACACATATTTATATAATAGATTGTGTAAGCTGCTCTTGGGAACCCTTTAACAAGCAGGGTTTTATATTAGGCTTTTAACTTATAAACTGTAAGTAACAAACGGTTATAGTGCTAATACACAGGGCTTTGTGCCGCACTTACGTTATATACACTCAGGGCGACATTTAAAAGGATGGCCTTGTGAGAGCAGAAGCATTAATTTTAAAAAGTGGCGACTGTTGGGGCGCAAAAGCAAGCATTTTAAAAGGGTGAATGGTGGGGAGCAAAAGCCTGAGAAAAACACTGCTACATATCCTGGGAATCTGGGTAAAGCACTTAATGTACCCACACACACTGACCTGAAATAAAATGTACCCATGTGTAACATAATTAATGTGCCCGTACAAATCGCTCCAAGACCTTCCGGTCGAGTTTGCGCTATATAAAATGGCACCATTGGAAAAATAATAAAAGCCACAGGGACTGTGCTATACGGTCCCTGCGGGTGTAAATACATTTTTTTTTTTGTTGTTGTTTTTTTAAATGTATTTATTGACAGCCCTTGCTGCCATCACCATAGCCTCTGAGGCATCCCCCTTGGAGGAATCCCCAGCTGGGAGCTTCCCCTCCAAGGCAGAGGTAGAAGGACCCGCCCCTTCAGTGATGTCAGGGGAGTCCCCGGTGACATCACTGCGGGGGCGGGTCCTACCACCGCAGCCACGACGAGGAAGCTCCATGCTCCAAGGCCTCAGACGCCATCGGGATCCACGAGGGCTCCCAGGAACAGCCGCCATCCACCTCCCAACCCCAGAGCAGCGCCGGTGCCCGGAGCACCGCATGGAGCACAGCGGGCTCCGGGGGCTTCAATTTTTAAAAACGGGGCCTCGAGCCCCGCGCACACAGGCGCCATCGGAGCCCCCCACCCAAGCACCCGGAGCTCCGCATGGAGCACAGCGGGCTCCGGGGCCTTTAATTTTAACAAAAATCGGGGCCTCGCGCCCCGCGCGCATAGGTGCCACCTGAGCCCCCACCCCCGCCCGCACAAGATCCCCGGAGCAGCGCCCATGGCAAGCGGGCTCCGGGGCCTTTAATTTTAAAAACGGGGCCGAGCGCCCCACACGGAGCCGAAGGACGCAGGACCCTCACCCCCGCCAGCACAAGATCCCGGAGCAGCGCCCATGGCAAGCGGGCTCCGGGGCCTTTAATTTTAAAAATCAGGGTCTCGCGCCCCGCGCACATAGGCGCCACCTGAGCCCCCACCCCAGCCCGCACAAGATCCCCGGAGCAGCGCCCATGGCAAGCGGGCTCCGGGGCCTTTAATTTTAAAAATCGGGGCCTCACGCCCGCGCACATAGGCGCCACCTGAGCCCCCACCCCCGCCCGCACAAGATCCCCAGAGCAGCGCCCATGGCAAGCGGGCTCCGGGGCCTTTAATTTTAAAAATGGGGCCGAGCGCCCCACACGGAGCCCAAGGACGCAGGACCCTCACCCCCGCCAGCACAAGATCCCCGGAGCAGCGCCCATGGCAAACGGGCTCCGGGGCCTTTAATTTTAAAAATCGGGGTCTCGCGCCCTGCGCACATAGGCGCCACCTGAGCCCCCAGCCCGCACAATATCCCCGGAGCAGCGCCCATGGCAAGCGGGCTCCGGGGCCTTTAATTTAAAAAAACGGGGCCTCGCGCCCCGCGCACATAGGCGCCACCTGAGCCCCCATACAGGCCTCACAACCCGCACAAGATCCCCGGAGCAGCGCCCATGGCAAGCGGGCTCCGGGGCCTTTAATTTTAAAAACAGGGCTAGGGCGCCCCACATGGAGCCCAAGGACGCAGGACCCTCACCCCCGCGAGCACAAGATCCCCGGAGCAGCGCCCTTGACAAGCGGGCTCCGGGGCCTTTAATTTTAAAAAACAGGGCCTCGCGCCCCGCGCACATAGGCGCCACCTGAGCCCCATAACCCTGGAGCACCGCACGGACCTCCGAGGGCGGCCTCACCATGGCTCAGATGGGAAATCACACGTTTGACCCACGCCTGTGCAGAGCCTCAACCCCTGTTGGTGAGTACAAAGTGGTATTATTTATTTATTTTATTTGTAAAACGTATAGTATATTTGGATGTCATTAAAACCACAGTTGTTCATGTAAAATGTTTCTATACCTTGTTAAAGTGTTAAGGCTGTTTCACTGTGCATACTCCAAACCATTAGTGGTATTCACTCTTAAATACACGCATAAAACGCTCTACACTGTATTTAAAACGGCAGAATTGTTCACCTTAAGCACCCTACCAACCCTCCTTAAACATTAATTAAAACAATGTAAACACCTTCATACCTTGCGTTAAACGCCCTTTAAAAATGCAATTCTGTTCACTTAAATGCATTCACCATTACATTAAATAAACCCTTACACCCTTAATCCTGTAACACATCCCCCTTATTTACGTACCTCCATTAATGTGTAGCAGGCAGCGTCAATCTGTGAGAAGCTGCTCTGATCCATTGCGGTCTTTAAACTTCGGGGTTGGTGGGTCTGTACAGCAAAGGCAATCCATGCACGTCGTTCCTAATGGGTTTTTGAATGGCTGATTGTGTCGGCGCTCTAAAGTATGCTTTTTATACCTGGCAGGGCATGCTAATTGGAAGGAGGACCCCTTTATGGAGGGGAGTGTTTAGAATCGTGTAATGCAGGTCATTATTGGTAATAGAACATTGTAGTGAGGGTCATTATTGGGACCGCTTTCTGGCCAGTGCATTGTTTTGTTAGATGTCTCTTTAGCCTTTGACATCTGTTAATTAAACATAGGGCCTGTTGCGGGATGAGCTCCGGCTGAAGTTTTAGGGTCCTGGCATGCTAATTGGAAGGACCCCATCCTTTGTTTAGAATGTTTTCCGGCCACTGCCTTGTTTTGTTATGTGCCATTTTAAACCCTTGACAGCTGATAATTAAACCTGCGGCCTGTTTTGGGAAGAACGACGTCGAAAGTTTTAGGGACATGCTGCATGATCATTTGAGGTTCATTATTGAACACGTTTCTGACCACGGCATTGTTTTTGTTAGGCACGCATTTCAGCATTTTGACATTTGTTAATTAATCCAACAGGACGGTTCGACTAATCACCTATGTTAGGGACTCCTGCTCCTGGGAAGGATGGACTGATGTTTTATAAACAGCCCCTGTACTATACAATTTAAGGCACGTGGGAAGCTTGATACTGGCTGATTAGTTTTTCCGGTTCTCAACGGTGCTCTGGCGGGGTAACTGGCCTTTTGTTCTTGTGTTTTCATGTTGTGACTTGTGACTTTTGTTCTTGTGTTTTTACGTCGTGACTTGTGAGCCTAATGGTTAGTTTTCTGTCCCCAGCTGGGCTGGGACGAATTTCAAACTGCAGCATCTGATTCTAAAGAAAGACCCTTTTAAAAAAACCTCTGCACCGTAAACCCTTGTGTTAGACAGCCATGCTGGCCCAGGGTTGGTGGGGGCTTGGGGATGCCTGCTCAGACACCAACTGCCACCACCACAGCCCTCGTTTTTAAACAGACCCAGACATTTCTCTCTTACAGGAACACACTTTTTTACACGCACCCCTAAACAACCTGCTAACCCAACATGGGCTTCAACATGTGCTCGGCGCTCACACTCGGACACAAACCCAGTGCCGCACCCTTGTATTTCCAGGGGCTTGAGGCCTGTCACTTTTAAGGACATGCAGCTGGCACTTTTAAGGACACACACACATGTCACTTTTGGGGACACACATGTCACTTTTAAGGACACAGCGAGGGGAGGGGGGACCTGTCACTTTTAAGGACACGAATGGTGATGAATGGTATCCGCTTATACTACTCCTATGACTCGAGCAGCAGCAGGCCTCTCATTAAATCCAAAAGGCAAAGTAAGTAACTATTTCATTTTAGCATGCGTTAGTAGTACTGTAGTGTGAGTGAAGTGAAGCAAGTCTGTTGTTTTATTGGCTGAGGTACGTGCCGGAAAAGTGCACCCCTCATTTGCTGCCCGTTGTCTTTATGTAAATGACCTGCCATACAATCCCGATTGCCGTCATAATTTGATTTGAGTGGACAGGGCGGGAGACTGCATCCCAGCTCTGTTCTGAAGGGAAAGATTGCGTGCGCCCAAGGAGAAGTGTATATTGCAGTGATAGGAACCAGATCAACCCCACAGTCGCCATCACACCATCCCAACAGACTGGCAGTCACTGGCATACCTCCCTACCAACACGACAGCACTCACACATACACCATCGATCTATGATGTGAACGCTACAAATATCTCTTGGCCCAAGAAAACTACAAAAAAACAACAGCGAGTGCAATTAATTGCCATGGTGGGATTCACAACTGTCCAGATTCATAGTATGAATAAAATGTTTAGTGCCTTCCTGAACTGTGAAAGGTTTAACTTTTGCTTCGTATCCTCTGGTAATGAGCCTCATATTCAAGGGCCTGTAACTGAAAATCGTCGATTTCCCTTGTTCCAGTGCAACTCTGTACTTGGAAATTCCAAGAGCATCTGACTGACCTCATGGTCCGCCCTGGGATATATCTATATTTTATATACATGTAAAAAACATCGTACTAGCTACAACCACCTTCACATCACAACACAAACACACACCGTTTCAGTATCCTACACTCACTACGAGACACACAAACACACCATCAAATCATATTATCTCAGTACCACACCCCACCACACATTCTCAGTCACAAAGCACCCTAACATGAGGCCAGTTCTGACAGTTGGCGCACTTACTGTGTGTGTGTAGAAACGTCCACTGCTGCAGCCGGTTCGGTAACTGTTGCATTTATGCAGGAAAAGCTTGCATTGGTGTTGGACACTTTACAATATGTGTTTGAATAAGTGGCCACTGCTGCAGCCTGTATTTTAACTGCTTTGTTTGCGGCGGAAAAGCCTGCACTGCTGTTGGACCTATAGCTTTGTAGCTTTGTGTGTGCGTGAAGACGTGTGCACTGTTGTAGTTTGTGCTGGAACTGGTCTTTTTATGCGGGATAAGCTTGTACTGCTGCTCGACGTGTTCTCTGTGTGTGAGGAAGTGTGCACTATTTTGTCTGTGCATGGGAGGGAAGCTTGCACTGCTGCTACAGTGTGTGTGTGTGCATATACATAACCCACACTCTGTTGACTAGACCAGTTGTTACAGTGTTGTGCATTAATCTTGGAAAAAAACCTGTCTATACAACAGCCAAATTCATTGTTCATTGCCGGAGCACATACCTTTGCTCGCGTAGTCATATACCCTCCACGTTTACTTTTTGTAATTTTTGTGAGCCAACTGCAAGGGGATATTTACGGAAGCATAGAGGGCATTTGCGCCCTTGTTTAGTATCCAAGATTTCCTGTTATGAGAGTCTGCTTCCTATTAGAGTGGAGGATGATGGGAGTTTGTGTAGGAGCCTTCCTTTACTGTGCTCTAAAGGAGAATGGGTTCCTTCTGTGAAAATCAGCACTGTCTCATCATTCAGCATTGCAACTGGAGCCTCCCCCGACCCCCTTTAAGACATTAAGGTGGTAGTCAGCTCTGTTTTTTTGAAGCAGTGTCAGAAATAAATATCGACCCTTAGGACCGCAATAAAAAGTCCAGTGGGAGGCTGTATGGCAGACTCATATTTTCTGAAAGACCATTTAGTTGATTTTTTTTCATATATTCATTGGATAGGGACTCCATCTGAGAAAAAGGCCTGATATTCTGAGTTCAAATACTTCTAGTCTGTGGCAGCAATATACATCTGTATAGATGCTTTAAAGGTAGCTCACAGCATTTCAAATGCATACTTCCTTGTTTGGGCAGAAAAAAACCCTACAGACGATAACAAAACTTCAGGTTTCATAGTAACTGTCTCCTAGGACTAAGAACCCAAAGACATTTCTTCAGGAAGTCCCCTGAGCCAACCTCTTGAAAGAGCCTTGGAGGCTCCAGTCACTCTGGCCAGCTTCTGTTTTAATACATAGTCCTGATTTTGAGGCTGTTCTTGTCATTGGTTGTTATTTCCACCCATTCGAGAGCCTCTGCATGCCTCAAATAGGTCTTAAGTGCACTTGGACCATCAATTGTAAACATTTACTCCCTTCCGTCCGGCTATTGTCAAGGGTCAACTGTGTGTGCACTGTATCACTGGCAAGGAAATACCCAGGTTGTCTTTTTTGTTATAGAAATAGCATGTTCCAGCAAGGGCGAGGTCTTAGCGGTTGGAAGCTGTGAAAGAAATATTAATTATCCTAAGGTGTGGTATTGATCCAGCTGATCCTCGCAATGACCCTGAGTAACCCGAATAACATCAAATGTATTCATATGGATGCCAGTTATCATATTGCTGCATCATGGGCACCTCAATACTTTATTGGCACTCACAGTGTTCATCAGAGCAACTGTGTCTTAATCAGAAGACGGATACCAAGGTCTTGCTCACCAAATAGAAACATATGGCCAGTTAGCGCAGAAGATGCAAGTATTGTCCACTTCTAAGTAGAAAGGAAAGTGTTAACTGCCTGACTAGCCTGTGGCTATGGGTCAACCAAAGATAGGCTTCTAGTTGACTAAGGTAGCTTGTCAGAACGAGGCAAGAGGCGGGAAGCTCAGGCCACCAGGATTCCAAAATGTATTAACAGGGATTAACACAAAACTGGAATCCGCCTCTTTGGTGCCATCCAACCCACAGGAGATTAGCAGCTCCTCTGTTGGGAATGGGAGCATGCTGCCCGTCCGTTCCTCCTTGGTGTTGAATCGTCTTTCCTCTCGAGAAGACGGACCAATGCAGATCAGACCAGTGTCCCCACTTTTCACCCACCCCAGCGTACGGCACAGCTGCAGCAGCGATAGTCAGTTGAATTGACTCAAGAAGCAAGCAGCGTGTGTTACGTTGACTCCCGCAGCAACAGGCCTCTAATTAAAACCAAAAGGCAAAGTAAGTAATGATTTCATTTTAACATGCGTTAGTACTATAGTGCGAAGAAAGTATGTTGTTCAATGGTTGAGGTACGTGCCCGGAAAAGTGCACTTCTTATTTGTTGCCCGGGTTTGTTTTTATGTAAATGACCTGCAGTACAATTCTGATTGCTGGGCTACACAAGTAATATTAATGTGTCTCCGACGAATGTATTAAGTGGGTGGGGCCAGTAAAATAAGTGGGTGGGGCCGGGGAAGTGGGTGTGGCCTCCTACAAAAATCTGAGCACCTGGACTTAATATTTTACAAATTAAGCACTGCGTGTGAAATTTTCAATTGCTGGTTTCCATCGTTTCATCCATATACAGTGTTTAAATTAATTTAAATAATTACTGATTTCAATAGGGGCAAGCATTGGATGCACCAAGACATCTGCAGCAGGAGTGCTGCTATGCTGCAAGGATATGAAGGTTAAAAAGGATTGGCAGGTCCCGCTTGGGTGCCTGCCACATGGCCACTTGCAGGATTTATGGTGATTTCAAAGGGCATAGGACGGGTCATGGCAAAGAAAACCTGGACCGATTCACCTGCTGGGTGTATTCATCCTCATGGTCACAGGTTCAAACCCTGTTGGGTCCATCAACCTATCATCCTAGAAAGTATGTAGTTACTGCAAGATTTTTTATATGGTTAAATGAGCAGGGGTTGTTGTATTCCGCTTTAGGTGTCCGTATATAGGTTTTCCGGAAACATGTCCTTATATAGGCACAATTCGCATTTCCCTTATATAGTGATGCAGCGCGTACAATAAAAACTATTCTCCTCCCAGGTCACTTATAGGTCATCCAGGGGCAAACTATATTTCTCATATCCACATGACGATGGGGCCCATAAACATCGCCAAATACACACGCACACTCCTGGATTTCCTTTACACCTTTATGAAATTCTGTACTCCTAGGAGAAGCATGAGAACTAAATGGAGAACACCATTTATGTACCGCTGGAAGAGCCAGGATATCTTATTACCTTAATTTGTCACTTTCTTTTAGTTATTTCTTAAGATATTCCTGCTCATTGTTTTGTCGATGAATCATTCATGTAAAAAATTAGTTCATAGTGATTAAGACCAGCTGAATCACAATAACCAATTTCTGATGTCACAATCATTTAGGAAAATAACCACTGAGTCATTTTGGGTTTAAAGAATCTTAAATTTTATATAATTTTAAAAAGCATGAGAAAGAATTTAATACTTTATTCAATTATTCATTCTTGAATTCAAATATTTATTAAGCATAATCAATTTATTGCAGAAAGGAAATTTTTGTCATGAAGCCAAAACCCTAATTACCTGCCTAGCTTCCTAATTTAGCCTAATGATTTCTAACCTAAGTTAAGAATTAGAAATAGCCTGATTCTCATACTCAACTGGAAAATTAAGACAGCAACAGCAACTTCAGCTCGTCAGCATCAGCTACCTGCAACCCGTCTCATCTAACAGTCTTTCAGCATCTCCCGCTCAGTAAAGGATCGATCAGGACCACCCAGCACTGGAAGCCACCAACACGACTCTCCAACTCCTCTCCTGACTGTGACTGCAACCGCGACTGACCCCCTCCCACTAAGAGTAGGCCCTCTTATACCCTAATTCTAACTTTGCTAACTAACTGTTGCAACATTAATAACACACTTTTCTTTCATTGGTCCATGCATGTCATCTTATTCATTCTTTTAATCAAGTTCTCTTGGATTCAAAGGTCCTTGGATCATTTCCTTTCCCATACGCTCAAACATTTTTCATCCGTTTCGATCAGTACATTTGTAACTTCTTTCGATACATTCGAGAACTCCGCAGTCATTGTCCTTTCTCTTAAACTTGTTTCCCACGGGTCTTCTGCTGATCATCACGGCACACTATCAGTTCAATTAGGTCACATCAGCCTTGACCATTTCTTGCATCCTAGCGTCTCAGTAACCTCACGAGGTTTAGTTTTTTCTCCGATTTCATCCCGTGTCATGTGTCCCCTTGCGCCTGCGCACATCTTCCCACTGGCAGCCATTTTATATCGCCACTCGGTTATACTTTTAGAAGCACTAATTTGAGGCAAACAAAACATAATTAAAATAGAGAAAAATAGCCCTTTCGTTTCCCTCCCGTCATCTACGTACCCCAATTAGTTATTACCTAGCAGAAAGCAACATTTAAGCTGTTCCTTACTTACCATCACTATTGTTTTTGCAACGACACGTTTTATTTCTATGAAGCACAAACATGCATTTATTTTTAATTAGTACGCACTTAATTTTACGTTATAATTAGACACACGGACATCCATTAATAGATTATTTGGCACACATTTTAGCATGTTACCATTCCCATACATACAGTGTTGATTAATACATTTAAACGAACATTTTATTTAATTAATTATAAAATTTGTTAGGGGTTAAAAGTTTATTTTCCCTGCTCCATCAACTCCCCCTTTGGTGATTTTTAAATCACCACATAAAACCCAAGTCATACTTCTTTTCAGGCAGCATGTCTTTCATCCTTTGCTTTCTGTTATTTACACATCTGTTTCTTCTTCATCTTGCCTTTTAGTCTCTTTATACATGCTTTCTTTCATTTTCTCCAACTCAATTTCACCCATTTCTCTCTCTCTCTCTCTCATTATTCTATTATTTCTTTTTATCTTATTTTGTCTTACTTTTCTTTTTATACATGTTATTACTATTTTCAATACCATGGCTAACAGTATTACTATAGTTTCTACTATTATAACTTTCCCTATCACTAGTCTACTCATCCTAGTCAACCAATTTGCTACTGAAGAAAACCCTCTACCAAGTTTTCCCAAAACACTTTCAACCTCCAGTGGAACTAGTTCTTTGTGCAAATTTGTAATATTTGTAATATACTTCTGTATATTTTCACTTTTATCAGGAATGTAAGTACAACAATGTTGGACTTTCAACATTCCACAGACTCCACCCTCTTTTGCCAAAAGAATATCAAGGGCAAGCCGATTTTGCATCACCATAGCTCTCATGGCAACCATTTCGGTATTTACCATTAAGAACCCTCCCGCAGTATCTGTAGACAAACGATCTACTACTGTGGATAACTTCCGAATTTTAAATGCATTCAAAGATATTCCCACTGCTGGTATCAATGCTCCAAAAATATCACCTACAATTTCTGAAAAACTTTCCCTCTTTCTACGTGTAAATCTATTTATCATCTTGTATGTTCCCTTTTCTTCTCTGTCCATATGAAATTTTTTTGGAAAGACCAGGCCTATATAGCAAGTTCCATACCAATGGTCCGGTAACCTGTAATAAGCTCTATTCCCACAAATATAATAGATACCTGGAAATATTGGATCTTTTCCACCTTTGAATCCCCAACCTCCCAGAATTTGATAATTGTCATGGCAGATACTGGAACCTACAAAGTAATTGTCATAGACTGTCTTATTTCTCCTAATACACAACTTTCCTGTTTGCGGCCAATCTAATGTCATTGCTGCATTTATCTTTTTCCTTCATGATTTCCTTCCTCAAACGTCCATAAGCGTTTTCCTTCCTCTTTTATTGCTTCTTTCTGAAATTTCATTCTTCTTTCTTCAACCATTTCTAAAAATACTTTTTCTTCTTTCTTTAACTCACAGGTAAGGTTGTTACTAACTATTTCTTCTAATGTTATTTTTCTATGTTCTATAAAGAATTCTCCTAAAACTTTTGCTGGTTTTACTTTGTTAAGTTCTGGTACTACTGGAATGTTTGCAAAAATCTTATCTATATCAGTATAATAAGATTCTAATCTACCTGTTTTATAAAATAAACTCGCTATTACACTACGTGTTATTGCATAAGTTAGAGGTAGGTGATGATAAGTCACACCTTCTGATACTGATGCAGGCAACTGCATACAAACATAACAATCTCTCACATCCATTGTCTCTACGTATTCATACAACAATTTTGTAAAAACATTCTTTGAAAAATCTGTTACTGACTTATCCTTATGCAACTCTGCACTACTTCTTAAAATAACTGGTTATTTAATATTAGTTTCTTTTTCTGGTTTAGTATCATTTTTTGCTTCTATCACAGCTATACTAATAGGAATTGTGATTGCTAAAACTATCCATATGGTCATTAATAACCCTGTACAAAAGCAGCACATTTTGCACCATCTCTTTATAAATTCACATTTATCTCTTCTATCCCTATTATTTTCCATTTTTTTCTTTTTCTATTTGTTAAGTTTCAGAAAATTGTGTCACTACACCTCAAAAATGACTTAGATGCCACTCTGCTCTCAAAAGTCTTTGCTTGGTACTTTCTTTAATTCTCTCCAGAATTCTTTCGTTGTCACATCCGGTGATTTGTCACATCCAGTAAATTGTCATGTCCGGCAGAAGCACTATAAGTCTTTACTTCAAGTTTGTTGCATCTCACCTTTTCCCATCCGACTTCTCAGTCTCTGGTTCTCGTGAGTGTTTTCTTCTTCTTCTTTGTAATCTGTTAGTGCAATATACAGCCACTCAGGTGACTTATACTTTGCATTCACTTTCTTTGTCCTTTTGGACTTTTGTAATCTTTTTCCACTTGGTTTTTCTTGTCCCTTTTGACTTGTTACTTCATTTACTTGTTCAGCTCCTTCGTCTCCCGCTCTTATTATTCTATATCTCAATTTTCTTATATAGCTGTTGGGCCAATTATCTCCTTTTCTTGGCCTTTTGGCTTCACCTTCTCTTTCTTCTCTTTCTGATTTCCAATTTCTTTTTCTTGATTCAGTTTTTGCTTTCTCCTCTTCTCCACTTTCTTCTGTTTCTGTTTCAACTGTTTCACTATTGTCTCTTATTTTGAAACTTATAATCTCGTCATCTCCTACTGGTGGATCTGTCTTCTCCTTTTTGTTTTCCCTTATTACTGTCCCTCCTCGGGGTTCTTCCGATTTGGTGTTTTTCTCCCTTTCTGCTTCTAAATTTCCCTGTTCTTCTGTTTCTCTATCTGTCCCTATTGCTCCTCGGGGTTCTTCTCGATTTTCTAACTTTTTGTGTACTTCTTTCCCTACTTCATCTAGTAATATTGTTTCTGAAGGATTTCCACCATAACCTGTACTTGGTTGTTCATCTAACTCAATTTCTTGCTCAGTTTCTTCTCTAATTGGGTTATAACCCCAAGTTTTCCTTAGGAATTCTTCACGGTTTTCAACTGAATCATCAGAGTCTGAAGTTGTGTCAGATATTTCCAGATGTCGACTTACAGGTCGATCTTCAAGTTCTGGAATTTCTGAATTTCTTTCTTCTTCTTCTTCTTCTCTAGAGGTACTCGCAGTTGGGGTTTCCAGATGTCGACTTTCAGGTCGATCTTCAAGTTCTGGCACCCTTTCTTTTATCTTTGTTGTCCCAGCCGTTAAACTTTTATCCCACACTTCCAGACGCCGACTCACATGTCGATCTGTAGGTTCTGGAACTCTGATTGTGTGGCTGGCATGAACCCAGTTTTTCACTCCTGCACACTTGACGGCAGTCGTTGTCACCAGGATTACCTGTCGTGGCTCGTCCCAACGAGGAACTAGACAGTTTCTTCTCCTGTGGACTTTTATGCGGACCCAGTCTCCTGGATTCAAGTCGTGGGCTGGTTTTCTTTCAAGAGTGGTCGCATCCGGTCCAACCTGATGAAACACAGAACGCACCACATCAGCCAGTCCCTTGCAATAATCCAGTACTAGATCATCAGTTATAGTTAATAACTTGTTGACAGGTACGTGTGCTTGTCTCATTGCTCGTCCCATGATCATCTCATGAGGACTGAGTCCAGTTTTCTTTTCAGGGATGCTTCTGATGGTCATCAGAACAAGAGGCAGTGCATCCGGCCATTTGAGTCCTGTAGCTTGACACATTTTTCCCAATCTGTTTTTAATTGTTCCATTAATCTGCTCTACTACCCCAGAAGCCTCTGGTCTGTAAGCACAATGTAGTTTTTGTTTAATACTCAATGCTTCACAAATCAATTGGATCAACTCATTTTGAAAATGTGTTCCTCTATCTGTCTCAACCGTGACTGGAAAACCATACCTTGGAATGAACTCTCGCAGCATAAGTTTTGCCACTGTTGTTCCATCATTCCTTCTTGTGGGGTATGCCTCCACCCAACGAGAGAACAAACAGACGACCACTAGAACATATCTTAGTCTGTTACTAGGGGCATCTCGATAAAGTCTAACTGCATTCTAGTGAATGGACCTCCTTCTCGTCCTATTGTTCCTAGACTCACTACTGTTTTTCTTCCTGGGTTAAACTGTTGACAAATAAGACATCTTTGACAAAGACTTTCAGCAATGGCTCTGAATTTTGGGTTATACCAGGTTTGTCTAAAAAGTCTGATCATTGCATCTCTCCCAATATGAGCTTGTCCATGGTACATCCGTGCCATGTCTGCAATCATGCTATCAGGCATAACTGGTCTTTCATCTCTGTATACCCACACACCATTATTTTCCTGTCTTCTACATCCTGCTTTTATCCAGTAATCTTTTTCCTCATCTCTTGCGGTTTCTTGTAACTGCCTTACTTCATCCCATGTCTCGACAGTATTAGTGAAAAGCAAAGGACAAGAGACATGCTCCCTTTCTCTATTTTTGTTCAGGGACGCCATGTTCTCCGCACAATATTTAGCGATCTCATCAGCATAATTATTGCCGACCGCTATGTAATCTTCGTTTTTCTTATGCGCTTTGCACTTCACTACAGCTATTTGTTTAGGCAACTGTATCGCCTCAATCAGTTTTTTAACATAATCTCCATTTTGATAGGTGTTCCTGCAGATGTCAAAAATCCTCTTTGTGACCAAATCTGACCAAAATCATGTACGATGCCGAAACCATATTGGCTATCGGTCACAATCGTGATTCGTACATTTTTCCCCAATTTACATGCTTGAATCAAAGCAATCAGTTCCGCAACTTGTGCAGACCTAACTCCTTTCAGACAAGACGCTTCCATCACAGTTGCCACTGTGCATACTGCGTAAGCTGCGCTTAAAACTCCTTCTTTTGTTCGTAAGCATGAACCATCCACAAACATGACATAATCAGATTCCTTTAACGGTTCATCTTTTATGTCAGCTCTTGGTTTCGTACAATATTCCAGCACGTTTAGACAATCATGATCTACTTCGTCCTGTTCAATTATATTTTCTTCATCTGGCAATGATGTAGAAGGATTTACATTCATGCATCTATCTATGGTCACATTTTCAGCGCTCAAGATGACTTTTTCATACTTAGTCAGCCGACTATGTGTCATGTACTGTGTTTTTGTTCTTGTCAAAAGAATTTCTACCGAATGGGGAACATATACTCTCAGTGGATACCCCATCACTATACCTTCACTTTGTTCCAGACTTACACAAGTAGCAGCAACTGCTTTCAGACATCCAGGCAATGCTTTTGCTATAGGGTCTAAAACAGCTGAAAAATAAGCGATTGGTCTTTTCATGGTCCCGTGTTTTTGTACCAGTACTGAAAATGCACATCCATCTCTTTCACTGCAGTACAATTCAAAGTCCTTCTCATAATCAGGCATGCCTAAAGCAGGGGCCTCACACAGTTTCTTTTTCAATTCTTTGAAAGATTTCATTTCTTCTTTGTTTAACTCAAAAGGGTCTTTTACATCTTTCTTGGTCAATTTTTGTAATGGTTTTGCAATCAAAGAGAAACCACTTATCCACTGTCGACAATATCCAACCATTCCCAAAAACATTCTTACCTCTCTCTGAGTCATTGGTGCTCTCATTCCTTGAATCATTCTTACTCTTTCCGTCGCTATCTTTCGTACTCCTTTCTCAATTTTATGCCCTAAATACTGGACTTCTTTCTGACAAAACTGTAATTTGAAGGAGACACTTTATGTCCTCTTTTCTCTTAATGGTTCAGTAAAGCAATTGTATCACTTACACATGCTTCTTTGGTTTTCGATGCCACCAATAGGTCATCGATATACTGCACCATCACTGATTTTTCTGGCATTTTCAAATCTTCCAGAGATTTCTTTAGAATCTGATTAAAGATTGAGGGGCTTTCTGTATACCCCTGAGGAATTCGGCACCATGCCAAAATACGCTCTCCAAACCGGAACGCAAATAATGGCTGGCTATCTGGATGCAAAGGAATAGAGAAAAATGCGTGACACAAATCTATCACAGTGTACCACTCAGCTTCATGTGGAATTTGATATAGAATTACTGCAGGGTTTGGCACTATTGGACAACAGGGTACAACTATTTTGTTGATCTTTCTCAAATCCTGTACTATTCTATATGTTCCATTTGGCTTTTTCAGTCCCATAATAGGTGAATTACATGGACTACTCATGATTTCTTTTAGAATTCTCTGTTCAATCATCTTATTTATCACAGGAGTTATTCCTTCAATTATTTCTGGAGTTAATTTGTACTGTGGCGTATTCGGGTAAGTTGTCCCTTCTTTCACTGTCACTTTTACGGGATCAACTTCTCTCATTAATCCAATGTCTTCTCCTGTAAAATCCCACACACTTTCTTTTACTGCACTTTTTAGTTCTTCTGGAAGTTTTTCTGCATCAAATGCAGGAAACAAACCATTCGTTTCAGGTTCCTGATTCATCAAAGTTACTTTATACAAAACATCCTCATCTGAAGTCTGAAAACCGATTCCATCTGGCGTACAATAAATTGTGCAATTCATCTTGCATAAAAGGTCACGACCCAAAAGATTTACAGGACTACAATCGCATACTACGAATTTATGCATTTTGCTAAAAGAACCAATTTTTACTTCCACTAATTCAGTAAGTGGGGTTTTAATCTGCTGATTGGCTACTCCTACTACTTGGATGTATTCACCTGAGAGAGGAAGGTTTGGAATTTCCACTGATCTAACAGTAGAACGGGTAGCTCCAGTATCGACAAGGAATGTTACGTTTGCACCATTCACTTCTCCATCCACAAAGGGACCAGACTGATCTACCTCTAGAGTTGCGCCAAGCACGCACTCTTTCCCCTCTCCTGCGCACCGTCAGAATCTTTCATCCGGGTCATCCTCACTCTGACGCAACCAATACTGAGAAATGTTAGCTGCTCGCGGCAACTGTGTTACCTGCTCTCCTCCGTAGAATCCTGTTTCTGTACTGTATCTTTGCTGGTTAACAGTGTTGGGAAGTGGTGGTTGCGGCACCTGACGTTGTTGAACAACTACCTCATTCTGCACCTGTGGAGTTAATGATTGATGTTCCGGATTAGGTTTAGGTGGGAACTTACACTCGTTTCTCCAATGCCCTAATTTTCCGCAATTATGACATGGCCATTTCTTCTTTGCCTCTTCTAGACTCACTTGACCCTTTCCTTTACCTATGTTTGGTCGCATTTTATTCTGTCCTGATTCATTTCCATTATTATTGTCCAATTGAGCTTCTTGTTTTTCTGCCACCTTCACCTGTGCCCACATTGCCTTCTCTTTCAACTTACGCTGTTTACTCTCTATTTCATTACTACAATACTTAGCATATCTCAGTACCTCATCTACACTTCCATTCTGCCAGTTTATCATGTGTTGCTTAATCATATCACTTATTTCTTGTTTCAGGCCAAACACAAATCGGTATACAAAATGACTCATGTCTTTTTCACTCAATTCCTCATAACCACTATACTGCTTGAAAACCAATAACAATCACTCATAATATGCATGTACAGACTCCTTACTTTCCTGTGTAGTTCTATCGATTTTTACCCAATCTGTCTCTTTAGGAGGAATCTTATTCTTTAAAAAGGTAATCACCTTATCGTACTTCTTCATCACATCAGGACCTGGAGCTCCTGTCTTAGGATCTCTTGGATATTCTGTAGTTGGCCAGTCAACTGTAATCTTACATTCTGACCACAAATCTGTTGGTACCACTATGTCAAACAATCCATCTAAATCTATCCACAACACTTTTGAGACCTTTACAAACCTCTCTACTTGTCGGTACCACTCAACTGGCTTCTCTCTTAACTTTGGAAAGTCATTGGTAAATGACAGTATGTCCTGCCTAGTCCAGGGAACATGCACGTAACTACCACCTGGAGTTTCTCTCATGGGGTATTCTTTGGCAACAGATTCTTTTTCAGTTATCATAAAGGCCAATGAACCTTTGTCTGTAGTTTTCTCATTCTTCTTTGTCCATCTAACCTTCCATCTGTCCACATCACTCCATTTTCTCAACAACACAATTAACTCCTTTATCTGTGTCAGCCTTCCTGCCGTGTTCAAATTTTCAATATCCTTTTCACAAAAGTCTACTCTGTATGGTTTCTGCAATGTTTTCACTTTTGCAAAGTCTATTCCAATCTCACTGGCCACTTCTTCCAGTTTGTCATGTAAATTCTTTGCCCTCCATGTAATACTTTTGCACAGAAACATTATTTCATCATCCTGATAATTTTTTATCTTTTCGGTACCAATTGTTCCTAAAATTAATTCTTCCATATCGATTTTTAACCTAATTACATCTAATGGTTTTTCTTCTGGTTCTTTTAATTTAAATGCCTTCATCCACTCATTTAACTAATCAGTAGTCGGACCTATGGGTGTATTATTTAGTTCTATCCAATTACCACTCTTTTCAGGGGTTTCTGTTGCAGATTCTGTTACCATATGCATTTTCCTACCATTGCACTCATTCACCGTCAAATTTGTAGGTGGACTTGGTCTGTAAGTACTAGCCAAATTACTTGTACTTGCACTTTGTTCCATCCTTTCTTTTTCTCTCGGAAATTGTGAACTCATGGGAATTACCAAAGATCGTTCATCAATTTTCTGATTCTCAAAAACGGGTATTACTGGACCTATTGTTACAGGCACAGTAACTGCTTCCATATTTTTCGTTAACTCTCTAATCTTCTCAGTTAGTTCTTTTGTTGTCCTTGCCAATTCGCTTGCATTGTCGCTTTCTATTCCTTCATTTTGAGAAGTTCTCATTTGTTCTTGTGACCTATTTACTTCAATTCTCTTTTCCGGACTTTTATTTCGCATAGTCTCTATTAGTGGCGCATTTGGTGTCACCACTGTAGAACTCTGCTGATACGGAGGTGGATTTCTATTTAAAATATCTTCCAGCAACTCGTCATCCGTTTCGCTCTCATGCATATATTTCTCCCTCTCCATATGTTTCTTTTTCTCAGTCCGTTTTTGCTTAGTCCCTTCCTCAACTGTAAAAGCTGGAAACAAACCTCCTGTCATGTTAGCACATCTCCATCGTTTTATTCTGTCCTCATGATTTACTCCCCACAATCTTCCAGGCATAAACTCATGATCTCTCATTCCTCTGAATCTCTCTCGTTCATACATCTCATCTTCCTATTCCGTCAAAGCCTCAAACTGTGTTGGTCTAGGTCTAGGTTCCAATTTACACATTTTTTCTCGCAAATTTCGCAAAACCGCTACACTAAATGAACCATTCTCAGGAAAAGCAAAAGCACCATCATTCTTCGTATATTTAGCCCAATTTTCCAACCATATGCACGTATGATATCCATATTTCAGCATCATATGTGAAGCTGCTGATTTCGGCGGAGGAATCACTTGTCCCTCTCTAGTCACAACCTTTTCGTCTTTCTTAAAGAAATTCTTCAATTTCGTCGTCCATGACGTTCTCTCCCTTTCATACTCGTAATACGGCATGTTTTCTATTTGTTTTCTCTTTACTCTAACGCTGTTCTGTGTACGGAACTTCGACCAATTACAGCGCGACTCACACTAACGTACCAATCAGAACAATTCCCTCCGTCCGCGAACCAACCAATCCTAGCGCGGCACTTTTCTACGTCACTCCTGCTCTGTGTTCACGTGACTAGCGCACTATCCAATCCTAGCGCGGCACTGTTCCACGTCACTTCTACTCTTTACCCCTCCTTTACAAAATTTATCGGCAATTTTTCTTTTCGCTGTTTTCTTCGTTAGTTACAACAATTAAAACAATTCCATAGTCTGATTCGCTAAACAAAAGTGACAGCTTTGTTCTTTTACACAAGAATCCTGTAATTCCAGTAGGCAGCGCTTACCTCTACCCTACCACAGAATTATTTACTCTCGCCGATAAAGTAGCACTTCCCTCTACCTTACCCTTCTTTCAAGCAAACAATTTACTCGTTTCTCTGGGGATAAGACACATGTGGAGACTAGGCTCCTGAGAATTAAGGCCAAAGTTTCACAAGTAAACGTGATTTGCTATTTCAATTACACACTTTTCACACAGAAAATCCCTAACATAACACAACCTGCGTTATTACCAAAATGAATTCAGACCATGTACCAAATTCCATGTGACTTCTCTTGCCACACATATTCCACTTCCTACATCCCAGAAGCGTGAAAACTCACATATAACATAACGCGACTCAACATATAGTGTTAGTCATCAAAATAATCAATAATCAATAAACAATAATCACTAAACTAATCTATAGAAAACCATAACTCTGCTACCAAGAAATCTGATGCAGCGCGTACAATAAAACTATTCTCCTCCTAGGTCACTTATAGGTCATCCAGGGGCAAACTATATTTTCTCACATCCACATGACGATGGGGCCCATAAACATCGCCTAACACACACGCACACACCTGGATTTCCTTTACACTTTATGTAATTCTGTACTCCTAGGAGAAGCATGAGAACTAAATGGAGAACTCCATTTATGTACCGCTGGAAGGAGCCGGGATATCTTATTACCTTAACTTGTCGCTTTCTTTTAGTTATTTCTTAAGATATTCCTGCTCATTGTTTTGTCGATGAATCATTCATGTAAAAAATTAGTTCATAGTGATTAAGACCAGCTGAATCACAATAACCAATTACTGATGTCACAATCATTTAGGAAAATAACCACTGAGTCATTTTGGTTTAAAGAATCTTAAATTTTATATAATTTTAAAAGCATGAGAAAGAATTTAAACTTTATTCAATTATTCATTCTTAAATTCAAATATTTATTAAGCATAATCAATTTATTGCAGAAAGGAAATTTTTGTCATGAAGCCAAAACCCTAATTACCTGCCTACCTTCCTAATTTAGCCTAATGATTTCTATCCTAAGTGTAAGAATTAGAAATAACCTGATTCTCATACTCAACTGGAAAATTAAGACAGCAACAGCAACTTCAGCTCGTCAGCATCAGCTACCTGCAACCCGTCTCATCTAACAGTCTTTCAGCATCTCCCGCTCAGTAAGGGATCGATCAGGACCACCCAGCACTGGAAGCCACCAACACGACTCTCCAACTCCGCTCCTGACTGTGACTGCAACTGCGACTGACCCCCTCCCACTAAGAGTAGGCCCTCTTATACCCTAATTCTAACTTTGCTAACTAACTGTTGCAACATTAATAACACGCTTTTCTTTCATTGGTCCATGCATGTCATCTTATTCATTCTTTTAATCAAGTTCTCTTGGATCCAAGGGTCCTTGGATCATTTCCTTTCCCATACGCTCAAACATATTTTCATCCGTTTCGATCAGTACATTTGTAACTTCTTTCGATACATTCGAGAACTCCGCAGTCATTGTCCTTTCTCTTAAACTTGTTTCCCACGGGTCTTCTGCTGATCATCACGGCACACTATCAGTTCAATTAGGTCACATCAGCCTTGACCATTTCTTGCATCCTAGCGTCTCAGTAACATCACGAGGTTTAGTTTTTTCTCCGATTTCATCCCGTGTCACATGTCCCCTTGCGCCTGCGCACATCTTCCCACTGGCGGCCATTTTATATCGCCACTCGGTTATACTTTAGAAGCACTAATTTGAGGCAAACAAAACATAATTAAAATAGAGAAAAATAGCCCTTTCGTTTCCCTCCCGTCATCTACGTACCCCAATTAGTTATTACCTAGCAGAAAGCAACATTTAAGCTGTTCCTTACTTACCATCACTATTGTTTTTGCAACGACACGTTTTATTTCTATGAAGCACAAACATGCATTTATTTTTAATTAGTACGCATTTATTTTTACGTTATAATTAGACACAAGGACATCCATTAATAGATTATTTAGCACACACATTGGCATGTTACCATTCCCACACATACAGTGTTGATTAATACATGTAAACGAACATTTTATTTGATTAATTATAAAATTTGTTAGGGGTTAAAAATTTTTATTTTTCCTGCTCCATCAGGGCCAAGGAGAGATCAGCATTCTCAACCCCAGAAGGTCATTACCAGTTCCGGGTGATGCCCTTTGGGTTGAAGAATGCCCCTGCCACCTTTCAGAGGTTGGTCAATCAGGTGTTGGCTGGGCTGGAGGATTTCAGTGCCGCCTACCTGGATGACATTGCTGTGTTCAGTTCCAGCTGGGAAGAACATTTACAGCACCTTGAGAAAGTGTTGAGGGCTCTGCAAGAGTGCAGGCCTCACGATCAAGGCCAGTAAGTGCCAGATCGGGCAGGGTTCTGTGGTGTACTTGGGGCACCAGGTAGGAAGCGGCCAGGTGGCGCCCTACAACCCAAGATTGACACCATTCTGGCTTGGGAGCCCCCCAAGACCCAGACAGAGGTGAGAGCCTTCTTGGGTCTCACCGGCTACTATAGGAGATTTGTTAAGGGCTATGGCACCATCGTTGCCCCCTTAACAGAGCTGACTTCTAAGAAGCAGCCCAGGAAAGTGATCTGGACTGAGTCCTGCCAGAAAGCTTTTGATGCCCTGAAGGCAGCCATGTGCACGGCGCCCGTGCTCAAGGCACCTGACTTCTCCAAGGAATTCGTCATGCAGACGGACGCTTCAGAGCATGGTGTTGGAGGGGTGATCTCACAACTGAATGAAGAGGGCCTGGATCAGCC
Organism: Calotriton arnoldi; assembly: GCA_963921515.1. NCBI lineage: Eukaryota > Metazoa > Chordata > Amphibia > Caudata > Salamandridae > Calotriton > Calotriton arnoldi. The sequence goes on along the minus strand of CAWUFW010024573.1, from coordinate 20,823 downwards.
TGTAGTCTTCCTTAGCAGGAGACTACTCCCCAGGGAACAGAGGTGGAGTGCCATAGAAAGAGAAGCTTTTGCTGTGGTCTGGGCACTGAAGAAGCTGAGACCATACCTGTTTGGGACTCACTTCCGGGTTCAGACGGACCACAGGCCCCTCAGATGGTTGATGCAAATGAGGGGTGAGAATCCAAAACTGCTGAGGTGGTCCATCTCCCTACAGGGAATGGACTTTACGGTGGAACACCGTCCTGGTACAGAACACGCCAACGCAGATGGTCTGTCCAGGTTCTTCCGCCTTAGTGAAGAGAACTCCCATGGGGTTGGGTAGTTCTCCCTACTTTCAGCTGGAGGGGACATGTGTTAGACTTGGCATCTTTTGGCGTGTTTCCCCTAACTTTTTGCTTTCTGACCTCCCGTTTTTGACTCTGTTTTTGCTGGTGTAATGATTCTGCGCACTTTCCTCACTGCTGTCCAGTGGGAAAGTGCAAGTGCTCCCGTCTAAAATGTGTATGGATTGGTATTGGTATTGGTATTTCCATGATTGGCCTATTTGATCTATGTGTCAGTCCCTAGTAAAGTGCACTGCCTAGCGCTGGGAGGCCTCCGGGTAGCCATGCGCTTTATAAGTACCATTTTCATTTCATTTCATTTCACTGCGAGTGCCAGGGCCTATAGATCAAATGCTGTTGGTGGGCTGCAGCACTGGATTGTGCCACCCACGCAAACAGCCCGTAAAGTGTAACTCGGGCCTGCCAACGCAGAGCCTGTGCGCAGCCTGGGGCTGCCATGTCGACTTGGCAAGTGCACACACTTGCAAGTCCCTAAACCTTCCCTTTTCTACATGTTAGTCACCCCTAAGGTAGTCCCAAGGTACCCCTGTGGGCAGGGTGCATTCTATGTGAAAGGTAGGACATGCCCTGGTGTGTGTGGCATGCCCTGATAGTGAAATACAGCCTACTTCGTTTTTCACTATTGCAAGGCTACCTGTTCCCCATAGGCCAGAATGGGCAGTTTTGATTATTACAGCTTATAATCCTAACTGACCCCGGGAACATGGTAGAAATTTGAGTTTAGTATGCCTGGACTCAGAATGATAAAATGCATCTTTTAGTAAAGTTGGTTTTAACATTCTGGGTTTGAAAATACCACTTTTAGAAAGTCGGTATTTTCTTGTCTAACCATCCAAGCCTGCCTCTGCTAGGCTGTGTATTCCGTGTCTGGAGTGTGAGTGACAGGGGCTGGTGGATGCCGGGAGACAGGGTGAGTCAGCACAGGGCTGAATAGCCAGATCTACATGTAGATGGGTGGGAGGAGTACACCTGGGACCTGAATAGGGCTGGGCCTTCCCTCCACAATGCTGGCTCCACCTCCTGTGGTGCATCTGATGTCCCTGGCCTGCACCCTGAAAGGAAATACGGAGGCTTGTCAACAAAGTGCTCCAAGACTGACCAGAACTGGTTTGGGCCAGGCAAAGGCCTCTCTGCCTTCAGAGAACAAAGGAATTTGGGCTGTAAATATTGGGGCCCTGACCCCATGAATTTAGATCTCGCTGGAATCAAGGAACCTGCCAAGAAGAAGAGCTGGAGAGCTGCTAGGAGGAGTACTGCCCCTTCGCTGAGTGACTGCGTTGTTGGGTTGGCCTGCAGTTGCTGCTTCTGTCTTGGGCAGTGAAAGGACTGGACTGAACTTTCTACAAACTTGTGCTGAGTATCTCCAAGGGCCTGAAACCAAGCTGGCCTCCTGTTAAGAAGTCTCAGGGACTGCAAAGTCTTCACAACCCTCTGGGTACCGCTTCTGGAACGCTGTTTCAGTTGCCACAGAGGAAGGGAACCGCAACCGACTCCGTCAACCGACTCCATCGCTGGCCCGGTGTCCTGTTTGCACCGCAGACCGCACCGTCCGCACCTCGCACCGCAACCCTGGTCTCACCGACGACGACGTCCGACGCCATCGCCACCGAGCCGCTGCTTGCACCGTGACCTGTGGGCATCGCAGTTCGCATCGCTTCACTGTGCCAGCCGGACCAGACCGACGCTGTCGCTGCAACTGGCTCAACAGTCGTGACCGCATCGCACTTAGGGCACCGCTCGCACGTTTGCGACGCACCGCTCCGACTCGCACCGCTGTCCGACGCCAGCTCCCGCACTCCGGCTTGGTCGCCTGCATCGCAACCTGTCAGCACCGCATCGTACACCGTCTCGCCCTGCACCGCACGCCTTGGACTCACCGACTCCGTCTGCACGACGCTCATCGAGCCGCTGCCTGCACCGCATCGAGGGACACCGCACCTTGCACAGCTCCGCTTTGCATCGCAACCGCGACGAACGCCGGCCGGCTCGCACACTCCGTGCCCACCACAACGAGAAAAGGTACTGTGACCGAGTCTGTTCACGACTCTGCTGGCCCGTATCGACGCGGCCGGCTGGAACTGTTAGATTCAGTGGTTTTCAGCATCGCGGTAGACTCGGACGGAGCTACCGACTCGTACAAACTTTGTTTTTGAACTATTCCTACAAAGAAGAAGTTATCTTGCAACGTAATCACTTTTGAAGTACTGTATTGTGGATTCTTATCGTATTTGGTCTTGTCTTGAGTATATAAAAATATTGGTTATTTTTCTAAACTGGTGTGGTGTCCGTTTGTAGTGCTTACATTATATTACTGTTGGTTATGTGCCAATGCTTTACACACTGCCTCTAAGATAAGCCTGACTGCTCGTGCCAAGCTACCAAGGGGGTGAGCAGGGGTTATTTTAGGAGTGTAACTCCCTTACCCTGACTAGGAAGAAGGGTCCCTACTTGGACAAAGGTGCAAGCCCTTGCCAACTAGAGATCCCATTTCTAACATTGGTTGTCAGCGGTGAGGATAGGACTTGTGTTTGCACTTGACTTACAGTGATTGGTGTGCACTACTACCATATCACAGACCATTACGTACCACTACAGGTTCTTTTTCTTTTGGCCTATTTTTGATCTTGCCAGTTTGAACTTGCTACTTCAACATGCCTGAATCAATAGTATCATCAATTGCATCAGTAGAAATTGCCTTTGAGGAGGATCGATTGGAAACCTACAATGTCAAGGATTTAAAATCGATTTGCAAGAACCTGAAAGTCCAGGTCAGAGGCCTCACCAGGAAGGATGAGCTACAAAAGGCGCTTAGGGCCTGGGTAGCAGCCAGAGGTGCCGGTGGGCAACCTGGTGATCTCAATGGAGAGGTGGAGGAGCCTGTTCCTAGGGTGGATGTGCTTTTGGGAGGGGGGGAACCCTCCAGGCCAGGCAGCAGTAGTTTGTCCCCAGAGGAGCTGGAGGACAGGCGGGAAGTATGGAGGTTTGAATTGGAGAAACTCAGAATAGAAAGTGAGAGGGAAGAGAAAAGAATAGCCATGGAGGAAAGGAAAATGATACTAGATCATGAGAGAATGATCAAGGAACTGGAGCTAAAGAGTAGATCCGGTTCAGATGGTGGCAGCAATTCTTCAGCACACACAGACAGGATTGTACACATCCCCAAGAATGTAGGTAAAGAGTACAAAAAGGGTGATGACATACAAAGGTGGTTTCAAGGGTACGAGTCGTCTATTCATATGAATGGGGTCCCTGAAAGGAACTGGGGAGCGGGGTTGTGGCCTCTCTTCCCGGAGGAAGCTAGGGATACTCTGATAGCTTTGGGTAAGGGGCAGGACCTCACCTATGCTGACATGAAAGATGCTCTCCTCACTAGGTATGGGCTCACTCCTGAAAAGTACAGGGATCAGTTTAGGTCCAGTAAAAAGTCTGAGGCCAACACTTGGTTGGAATGTGTGGATATGTTCTGTAGGTCGCTGGATGGTTGGGTGAAGGGCAGTAATGTAACAGATTTTCAGGGGCTCTACAATTTGATTGCATGGGAGCACTTGTCTAGCCTATGTTTTGCAGATCTGCGCCAGCACCTAGTTGATAGTAAGCTAACTGACCCCAGGAAGCTTGCTATGGAGGCGGACCGCTGGGCGAGTACCAGGGTCCACAAGAAAGCGTTTGGGGGAGACTCAGCCAAAGGTGGGCAGGGTCCCCAGCAGAAAGGCGAGGGGGACAAGGGTAAAGCACAGGAGTTCTCTAAAGGGCCCCAAACTAGTACCCAGGGTAAAGCTTCCCAGCCCCCCGGTGATAAGAAGAAAGGGGTCTCTACAGGGAAGCCTGTTGAGACCGGTCCCCGCAAGTGTTATGCATGTGACCAGGTAGGTCACTTAAAGGGGGACCCCAAGTGCCCAAAGGGGACACAGCCACCCACTGGTGGACAGTCCAAAGTGTTGGCTAGTGTAGCGCTTGGGGAGGAGGGGTGCCCACAGGAGGGTGGGATCCCACAGAAATGACCCTTGTCTCACTAGGGGATAGTGAGATGGTCCCAGGAAACCAGGTGCCCCCTAACACAAAGAAATATAGCACCTGGGTTACCATCAATGGGAACAGGGTAGAGGCTCTCAGAGATACTGGAGCCAGTGTGACCTCAGTCCGGTGTCACCTGGTCTCTGAGAAGCAGGTAGTCCCAGGGGCATTCCACCAAGTAGTTGCTGTAGACAACTCTGAGCGCCAGTGTATGGTGGCGCAGGTTCCCTTTGAATGGGGGGGTCTCAGGTCCCTTAAGGGTGGTTGTGAGCCCCACCATGCCTGTAGATTGTCTGCTAGGTAACGACCTGGAGCAGTCCTTATGGAAGGATGTTGAGCTCAGGTCTCACTTGGAGATGCTTGTGTTGCCAGAGTGGGCATGCGTGTCTACTCGGTCAATGGCAGCCAGGAAGGGTGATCAAGAGGACTTGGAGCCTGGAACAGTGGCCCAAGTCCCTGCCAAGAGGAAGGGCAGGGGGCGTGGGAAACCAGCCCCCAAAGTTCCCACGGACCGGGAGGAGGCGGACCTCGAGGGGGACGCCCCGGTGCCTACAGGGGAGCAGGTAGCCGAACTGGGAGACATCTCTGAGCTGACCCATTGGCAGCAAGAAGGGTGTGAGAAGTTGGCCTGGCATATGCTGTCCACTAATTATAGTGGGCACCGTGCACCAGTCCAAATCGACTCTTATGGTAGGTAGGTTAAAGACAACCTTATTGAAAGCTATCCTAGTGGTAGCTATGGAGAGCAGCCTTCAGGCTAAGTCTTGAAGGAATGTAAAGCAGCTTGTTTTACCAGTCTATAATCCCTTGAGTGACCAAATGAAAGAGCACCACACCAGGTATATATTCAAAATATATGTATTTATTACTAAACACACCCCTCTAGTCTCTTTATGAGGCTAGAGTTCGAAGTACATAGGTTATAAGATCTTAAATCACAGTAATAGCACAAATACACGTTTGGGCCCTAGGGGCGTACCAAACCATATACCAATAAAGTGGTATGCGAACCACGACTGAACTAGACACTAGGCCTAGAGCCTCTAGAAGTGCTTGGACCACAAGGAACCACCCAAGGTAGTGACACAGGGGACCCACGGGAGACGCGTGCAGTGTAAATACACAACCGCGATACGCCGTTAACTTCTATGGAGAAAGTCGGGATCGGGAAAATAGAGGAAAGGGACACTTAAAAGAGGACTAGGACAAAACCCTTTGAGATCTAGGACTTTGAAGAGTCTCTACCCACGGGAGCACCGGAGTACTCGTGTTACCTCACCCAGGGAAGCCGGGTGCATAGGTGCCTTTCGGGGTCGGGTTTCGTCGTCGGTTCTTATGGCGATCTGCTGCAAAGTGCTGCTGGCGACCAGGAGAAAAGTGTCCGGGTGGATCCAAGAGTGGATCGGAGTTCTGAAGAACCTGAAAGCAGAGGGGACAGAGTCTGGGTCACTAGCCAGTGACCAGGGAGGCGATGGACAGATGCCCACCGATGTCGAGTGCTTCAGGTTCGATGACGGTCGTCTTGACTCTTCAGCCACGAGGTCCGGGAGGCGTTGTCGGCGACCAGGAGCAGGATTCGGGCTGTTGCTCGATGTCTGTCGAGTGCAGAGGTGTCGGCGACCAGATTGGACCCAACAAGCCTTGGCAACGGCAAGTCTCGAGTAAGATGTAGATCGTCGATGATGCAGACCAGCAAGGTCTGGGGAACTCACCCAGCGAGGGTAAGTGAGGGCAGGCCTGGAGCAACCAGACTGCCAAGTAAAGAAAAGATTGGCCTTCGTTAAGGGCTACTAGCCAACGGGCTAGCGACCGTGAAGGAGCCTCGTGACGCCGCACGTGGAGCTGGCTTACAGGACACTCGTGGAGTGGGGGCCAGTGATCTTCGGTGCAGGTGGTGCTGGAGGCTAGGGCTACTCGGAGCCCAAAGCACGACTTCTTGGGAGACCCAGAAGATGGTGCACTTGCAAATGTGCTCGGTGTCCAGGGGTCACAGTCTCAAGTCACCCACGATAGCCACGGGCCTCAGCTTTGCTGGGGACTCAGGGTAGCCTCGGGGAAGTCTGAGAATCCACCTCTGGTGATGCGATGACTTCGGCGTCCGACGGGAGCTTCAGTGATGCGAACCGGACAGATGCTTCTTTGGTGCCTGCCAAGCAGGGGAGTCACTCCTTGACCCCAAGGGAGATTCTTCAGTCCTCTAATCGTGAGTAGAGCGTCGAAGGTCCAGGATTCTGTTTCAGAGTTTCGTCCAGGTATAATCTAAAGTCCTAGGGACTGGGTTCCTACCTTTATTCTAAAAATAGGGGATGGACTACTCTGTGGCCCCACCTATGGGTGGGTCAGGGCAGAGGGGTGGCTACACCCCTTTCCCTTTGTCCAGTTCGCGCCAAAGCAGGGGCTGCAAGCCCCTGATCCGGTTTGAACTGGGGTATGCACAGGGACACCAAATGTGCCCCCAGTGCAGGACTTCAAAGCACCCGAAAGTGCTCCCGCCCAGCCCCAATACACATTGTCCTGTCTGGGGAGGTGGTCACACCTCCCTGGGACAGGAAACCTATTGTCCAGGCCTCCCCTGCCGGAGTTTCGTCCAGCAGCAGGAGGCCAGACTCGTGTCTGTGGCAGCAGCATCCATTTTGTGATGCCAGGGCTCTGGAAAGAAGTTACCGGACTCGTCAGAGTTAACATGCCTTTCCCTCTAGAAGGGTGGAATGCTACCCCCGCCGCCAGGATTGGCGGGGGGTAGTATTCCAAGATGTTTGACACCAAACACGACATGTTTAGGTGCAGCCATTCCATAGTTAGCATTTTACCGCGAGGATATAATGCGTTTAAGAGTATATGGTCAGGCTGCACTACAAACAGCATCAGAGGTGGTCTCCGAACGCTGCAGAGGGGCCCTGCTCATGCAGGGGCACCCTCTCACATAGGAACCATGCACTCTGCCTTTAGGATTGATAAGGCCTGCCTTAGGAGTGACTTATAGGTTTATATGTGTGTATGCATTTAGTGATATAGGTAACCTATACCACAGCAAGGGGTGCATGCACCACCTTACCCAGGCTGCAGTAGCAGACCTGTGGTGTCAGTTTGGATGGCCTACCAGGGGTGGCATAATACATGCTGCAGCCCCTGGCAGGCCTCTGAGGTACCTATGCCCTTGGTACATAGTATACCATATACTAGGGACTTACAAGGGCACTCCATATCCCAATCAGTGATGTGCCTAAGGCACATGGAGACCCTTTTAAAGAGGAAACAACTAGGCTGGGTTTCTGAATAGCAGGGCCCCAGCCAGACTAATGTCGAAAACCAGTGAAGTATCAGCAAAAAGTGGGGGCACCCCTGTGAAGCAGATCCTACTCTCCTACACAACCCCCCCCAAACGTAGGGACATTAAACTAACCTTGCCCAGTTAAGTCTTCATGTTCTAAGTGGAAATACCTAGAGAGTCCATCTGCATTCGCATGGTTACTCCCAGGCCTATGTTCCACTGTAAAGTCCATCCCCTGTAGGGAAATGGACCACCTAAGCAGTTTGGGGTTTTCACCCTTCATTTGTTTTAGCCATAAGAGGGGCTTATGGTCTGTCTGAACCAGGAAGTGTGTACCAAACAAGTATGGCCTCAACTTCTTCAGAGCCCAGACCACAGCAAAGGCCTCCCTCTCTATGGCTGACCAACGTTTCTCTCTAGGGGTCAGCCTTCTGCTAATAAAAGCTACTGGCTGATCCTGACCTTCTTCATTCAATTGTGACAGTACAGCCCCTACCCCCAATTCAGATGCATCAGTTTGAACAATGAACTTCTTGGAGTAATCAGGACTCTGCAGAATTGGAGCAGTGCACATGGCCTGCTTGAGGTCATCAAATGCCTTTTGACAGCTAACTGTCCACTGAACCTTTTTGGGCATTTTCTTAGAAGTTAAGTCATTCAAGGGTGTCACTATTGATCCATACCCCTTGACAAATCTCCTATAGTACCCAGTCAGGCCTAAGAAGGCTCTCACCTGAGTCTGGGTAGTGGGAGCAGTCCAGTCCATGATGGTCTGGATCTTGCTCTGCAAAGGTTGAACCTGGCCTCCACCCACAAGGTGGCCCAGGTACACAACCTGACTCTGCCCTATCTGGCACTTAGTGGCCTTGATAGTCAGGCCTGCCTTTTGCAGGGCCTGTAAAACATTCCTGAGGTGGACCAGGTGATCCTCCCAGGTGGAGCTAAAGACAGCAATATCATCTAGATAAGCTGCACTATAGGCTTCCAGTCCTGTGAGAACTGTGTTCACCAACCTCTGGAAAGTGGCAGGTGCATTTTTCAGACCAAAGGGCATCACCACAAATTGATAATGCCCACTAGGGGTTGAAAATGCTGTTTTGGGCTTTGCAGTATCAGCTAGTCTGATCTGCCAGTAGCCAGCTGTTAGGTCAAATGTGCTGAGATATTTGGCAGAGGCCAAAGTATCTATGAGCTCATCTGCCCTGGGTATTGGATGGGCATCAGTCCTAGTGACTGCATTGAGGCCTCTGTAGTCTACACAAAACCTCATCTCTCTTTTCCCACCACTGGTGTGAGGTTTAGGTACTAGGACTACTGGACTAGCCCAAGGGCTATCTGAGGGCTCAATCACTCCCAATTCCAACATCTTCTGGACTTCAGTCCTGATACAGTCCCTGACATGGTCAGGTTGCCTATAAATCTTGTTTTTAATAGGCAGACTGTCCCCAGTGTCCACTTCATGAGTGCACCAGGTGGTCTGACTGGGTGTCAGTGAAAACATATGTCTAAACTGATTGAGGACTTGCCTGCAATCAGTTTGTTGCTGGGTAGTGAGGCTGCCTGCCAAGGCTACACCATCAACTGACCCATCGTCAGGGTTCTGTGAGAGCAGGTCAGGGAGTGGGTCACTCTCTTCCTCCTGCCCTTCATCAGTAGCCATGAGCAAGCCCATGTCTGCCCTGTCTACATATGGCTTAAGTCTGTTGACATGGAGAACCCTGTGGGGACTCCTGGGTGTTCCTAGGTCCACTAAGTAAGTGACCTCACCCTTCTGCTCAACAATAGTGTGGGGTCCACTCCATTTGTCTTGGAGAGCTGCTGGGGCCACTGGCTCCAACACCCACACCTTCTGTCCTGGCTGGTAAACAGTCAGAACAGCCTTTTGGTCATGCCAGGCCTTCTGAAGTTCCTGGCTAGCCTCAAGGTTTTTGGTTGCCTTTTTCATGTACTCAGCCATCCTGGAGCGGAGACCAAGTACATAGTCCACTATATCTTGCTTTGGGGGCTTGAGAGGTAACTCCCATCCTTCCTTCACCAAGCACAGTGGACCCCTCACAGGGTGGCCAAACAGAAGTTCAAAAGGGCTGTAACCAACCCCCTTCTGAGGCACCTCCCTATATGCGAATAAAAGGCAGGGCAAGAGTATGTCCCATCTACGCCTAAGCTTTTCTGGGAGCCCTTTAATCATGCCCTTCAAGGTTTTGTTGAATCTCTCAACTAAACCATTGCATTGTGGGTGATAGGGTGTGGTGAACTTATAAGTAACTCCACACTCCTTCCACATTGCTTTTAAGTAACCAGACATGAAGTTTGCACCCCTGTCTGATACTACCTCCTTAGGAAAGCCCACTCTTGAGAAGATTCCCAGGAGGGCCCTTGCCACCACAGGTGCTGTAGTGGTCCTGAGGGGAATAGCTTCTGGGTACCTGGTGGCATGATCCACTACCACCAGGATAAACCTGTGCCCAGAGGCTGTTTGGGGATCCATGGGACCAACAATGTCAATCCCTACCCTCTCAAAGGGCACCCCCACCACAGGTAGTGGTATTAGGGGGCCTTTGTAGTGCCACCTGCTTTGCCACTGGCTTGGCAGGTTACACAGGAGCGACAAAACTCCTTACTGTCTTCAGACATGTGGGGCCAGTGAAAGTGAGGGACAATTCTGTCCCAAGTCTTGTTCTGGCCCAGGTGTCCTGCTAAGGGAATATCATGGGCTAGGGTCAATAGGAAGCCCCTGAACTTCAAAGGTATTACCAACCTCCTGGTAGCACCAGGCTTGGGGTCTCTACTCTCTGAGTACAGGAGTCCATCATCCCAATACACTGTATGGGGACCACTAGCTTTCCCAGCAGCCTCAGCAGCAGCTTGCTGTCTGAGGGGTTCAAGGGAGGGGCAGCTCTGCTGCTCCTGGCTCAGATCTGCCCTAGAAGGTCCCCCTGTCCCCAAGAACTCAACCTGTTCAGGTTCAAGTTCCTCTGGGACAGTTCCTTCTTCAGGGCTGAGATCATCCCCCTCAAGGGACTGATCTTCCTCCTGAGCCAAGGGGAAGGCACTGCCTTAACCCTACTACTCCTCCTCTTGGAAGGCACTTGGTCCATTCTTCCAGAATCCAAGGCCTGTTCAGTTTTAGACAGTTTAGCTTGTGACCTGGTCACAGCAAACACATCTGCAGGGATCCCCAGCATTTCTGCATGGGTCCTGAGCTCCACTTCTGCCCAAGCAGAAGTCTCTAAGTCATTGCCAAGCAAGCATTCGACTGGTAGGTTTGCACTTACCACAACCTTCTTAAGGCCAGTTACCCCTCCCCAGGAGAAGTTAACAATTGCCAGAGTATGGTCTGTTCTGACATTGCTAGCATTGGTCACTTGGTACATCTCACCAAGCATAACTTGCCCAGGTAGCACAAGGTCTTGTGTCACCATTGTGACACTTGCCCCTGTGTCCCTAAATGCCAAAGCCTCTCGTCCATTGATTAAAGGCTGTTGTCTGTACTTGCCCAGATTACTGGGACTCACAGTGGAGGTCACATCCATGCCTCCATCACAGACTAACACAGCCTGAGTCAGTTCCCTGACTAAGTCAGAGCCCAACTCAGTTCCCAGGGTGAACCCTACTAAACCCTTTGCTGGAGCACTTCCACCAACTGTACTAGGGGGAACAGGTGCCTTAGGGGCATTGGTGGGTGCTGGACTGGAGTCTTTGGACTTGGTGCAATCACTGGTCCAGTGGGTCTTTTGCTTACAGACCTTGCACCATGGTTTTCTTTGGCCTTTACCCTTGGTAGACTGGGAATCCCCACCAGAAGAAGATTTTTGGGGGCCTGATGAAGACTTTTGATCTTTACCCTTCTCCCCACCCTTGTCAGAGTTCTTAGCATCTTGCTTCTTGGTTTCCCCACCTTGGTTCTGTACCTTCTGCTTCACCCTGGTTCTGACCCATTTGTCTGCCTTCTTTCCCAATTCTTGGGGAGAGGTCAGATCAGAGTCAACCAGGTACTGATGCAACAGCTGGTTTTGACAGTTATTAAGAATCTGCTCCCTCATTATCAGATTATACAATCCTGAGAAGTCACACACCTTACTGCCCATCAACCAGCCTTCCAGAGCCTTGGCAGAACAATCCACATAGTCTACCCAGTCTTGAGTCTGTGCTTTTTGGGTGTCTCTGAACTTCAACCTGTACTGTTCAGTGGTTAGGCCAAACCCATCAATAAGAGCACTCTTCAAGACCTTGTAATTGTCAGCATCCTCCTCTCTAACAGTGAGGAGCTTGTCTCTACCTTTGTCAGCAAAGGAGAGCCACAAGATTGCTGCCCACTGCTCCTGAGGGACCTTCTGTACTTTACAGGCCCTCTCTAAAGCAGTTATCCATTTGTGGATATCATCCCCACTCTGGTAGGGAGGGACAATCTTGCTCAGGTTCCTATGGTCATAGGACCTTTCCCTATCTCTAGGGACATGGCTGCCACCATGGGACTCTAGTCCCAACTTTCTTCTCTCTTTAAGGAGATCTAGGGATTCTCTATCTAAAGCCAATTGCTTCTTCCTGATCTCCAGTTGAGTTTCCTCATACTGGACCAGTCTCTTTCTTCTCTCATGAGAGGATTCCCTCCTGTGAGAAGAAACAGAGCTCCCTATGGAGGTGCCAGAGTGGTTAGACTCCTGAGAAAGAGACCTAGACTTTCTGAGCACACTCATAATCCTTCCTGAGGGGACAAAGGTGTGGTTCTCTAGATCCTCATCTTCATCTTCCCCAGAAGGGATTGGGTTCTCCAGGTCAGGGTCATTGTCACCCTCCTGGTCAGTTTCAGAGGGGGCTGGGGGTAGTGGTACCCCTGGCCCCTTCCTCATCTGCTGGCCCACCCTCTGCTCCTACCCCTTCAGTCTCTGAAGACTTACTAAGATCATAAGCCACCAACAACTCCTGGAGGTGTTGGGTGGTGGGACTTTGGCCTGTCCTTAATTTCCTCACGTTACACAAAGCTCTCAGTTCCAAGAATGGGAGTGTGTCATACTTGGAGGGGGAAGCTCAATGGCTTCCTGCAGGGCATCTTTGGATCCTGCTTTTAAAGACATTACTAGTGTGGTGTGGTGTATGCACTACCTACTCTAGTGTGGCCTACTAAACTCTCTTGAGTTGTAGAAAGGGTTGTGCTATCCCTTCACACACAACTCTAAGTTCAGTAGAACTTACTGATATTCTAAGCTTAAATTATATGTACCTTAGGTACCTTTAGTGGTTTTCAGTTGATCAATTCAATTGAGATTATCTGGTAAAACAATAGCAAGCTGGAATCCCACACGCTGCACACCAATGTGAGAAGTTGGCCTGGCATATGCTGTCCACTAATTATAGTGGGCACCGTGCACCAGTCCAAATCGACTCTTATGGTAGGTAGGTTAAAGACAACCTTATTGAAAGCTATCCTAGTGGTAGCTATGGAGAGCAGCCTTCAGGCTAAGTCTTGAAGGAATGTAAAGCAGCTTGTTTTACCAGTCTATAATCTCTTGAGTGACCAAATGAAAGAGCACCACACCAGGTATATATTCAAAATATATGTATTTATTACTAAACACACCCCTCTAGTCTCTTTATGAGGCTAGAGTTCGAAGTACATAGGTTATAAGATCTTAAATCACAGTAATAGCACAAATACACGTTTGGGCCCTAGGGGCGTACCAAACCATATACCAATAAAGTGGTATGCGAACCACGACTGAACTAGACACTAGGCCTAGAGCCTCTAGAAGTGCTTGGACCACAAGGAACCACCCAAGGTAGTGACACAGGGGACCCACGGGAGACGCGTGCAGTGTAAATACACAACCGCGATACGCCGTTAACTTCTATGGAGAAAGTCGGGATCGGGAAAATAGAGGAAAGGGACACTTAAAAGAGGACTAGGACAAAACCCTTTGAGATCTAGGACTTTGAAGAGTCTCTACCCACGGGAGCACCGGAGTACTCGTGTTACCTCACCCAGGGAAGCCGGGTGCATAGGTGCCTTTCGGGGTCGGGTTTCGTCGTCGGTTCTTATGGCGATCTGCTGCAAAGTGCTGCTGGCGACCAGGAGAAAAGTGTCCGGGTGGATCCAAGAGTGGATCGGAGTTCTGAAGAACCTGAAAGCAGAGGGGACAGAGTCTGGGTCACTAGCCAGTGACCAGGGAGGCGATGGACAGATGCCCACCGATGTCGAGTGCTTCAGGTTCGATGACGGTCGTCTTGACTCTTCAGCCACGAGGTCCGGGAGGCGTTGTCGGCGACCAGGAGCAGGATTCGGGCTGTTGCTCGATGTCTGTCGAGTGCAGAGGTGTCGGCGACCAGATTGGACCCAACAAGCCTTGGCAACGGCAAGTCTCGAGTAAGATGTAGATCGTCGATGATGCAGACCAGCAAGGTCTGGGGAACTCACCCAGTGAGGGTAAGTGAGGGCAGGCCTGGAGCAACCAGACTGCCAAGTAAAGAAAAGATTGGCCTTCGTTAAGGGCTACTAGCCAACGGGCTAGCGACCGCGAAGGAGCCTCGTGACGCCGCACGTGGAGCTGGCTTACAGGACACTCGTGGAGTGGGGGCCAGTGATCTTCGGTGCAGGTGGTGCTGGAGGCTAGGGCTACTCGGAGCCCAAAGCACGACTTCTTGGGAGACCCAGAAGATGGTGCACTTGCAAATGTGCTCGGTGTCCAGGGGTCACGGTCTCAAGTCACCCACGATAGCCACGGGCCTCAGCTTTGCTGGGGACTCAGGGTAGCCTCGGGGAAGTCTGAGAATCCACCTCTGGTGATGCGATGACTTCGGCGTCCGACGGGAGCTTCAGTGATGCGAACCGGACAGATGCTTCTTTGGTGCCTGCCAAGCAGGGGAGTCACTCCTTGACCCCAAGGGAGATTCTTCAGTCCTCTAATCGTGAGTAGAGCGTCGAAGGTCCAGGATTCTGTTTCAGAGTTTCGTCCAGGTATAATCTAAAGTCCTAGGGACTGGGTTCCTACCTTTATTCTAAAAATAGGGGATGGACTACTCTGTGGCCCCACCTATGGGTGGGTCAGGGCAGAGGGGTGGCTACACCCCTTTCCCTTTGTCCAGTTCGCGCCAAAGCAGGGGCTGCAAGCCCCTGATCCGGTTTGAACTGGGGTATGCACAGGGACACCAAATGTGCCCCCAGTGCAGGACTTCAAAGCACCCGAAAGTGCTCCCGCCCAGCCCCAATACACATTGTCCTGTCTGGGGAGGTGGTCACACCTCCCTGGGACAGGAAACCTATTGTCCAGGCCTCCCCTGCCGGAGTTTCGTCCAGCAGCAGGAGGCCAGACTCGTGTCTGTGGCAGCAGCATCCATTTTGTGATGCCAGGGCTCTGGAAAGAAGTTACCGGACTCGTCAGAGTTAACATGCCTTTCCCTCTAGAAGGGTGGAATGCTACCCCCGCCGCCAGGATTGGCGGGGGGTAGTATTCCAAGATGTTTGACACCAAACACGACATGTTTAGGTGCAGCCATTCCATAGTTAGCATTTTACCGCGAGGATATAATGCGTTTAAGAGTATATGGTCAGGCTGCACTACAAACAGCATCAGAGGTGGTCTCCGAACGCTGCAGAGGGGCCCTGCTCATGCAGGGGCACCCTCTCACATAGGAACCATGCACTCTGCCTTTAGGATTGATAAGGCCTGCCTTAGGAGTGACTTATAGGTTTATATGTGTGTATGCATTTAGTGATATAGGTAACCTATACCACAGCAAGGGGTGCATGCACCACCTTACCCAGGCTGCAGTAGCAGACCTGCGGTGTCAGTTTGGATGGCCTACCAGGGGTGGCATAATACATGCTGCAGCCCCTGGCAGGCCTCTGAGGTACCTATGCCCTTGGTACATAGTATACCATATACTAGGGACTTACAAGGGCACTCCAGATCCCAATCAGTGATGTGCCTAAGGCACATGGAGACCCTTTTAAAGAGGAAACAACTAGGCTGGGGTTCTGAATAGCAGGGCCCCAGCCAGACTAATGTCGAAAACCAGTGAAGTATCAGCAAAAAGTGGGGGTACCCCTGTGAAGCAGATCCTACTCTCCTACAAAGGGGGTCCCACCAGGGAGGAGTTCTGCAGGGAGCAGAACGAGTGCCCTACTCTGGAGGGTCTGCGGTGGCAGGCTGCAGACCAGGCAGCTGGTAATCAGTCCGAGTCACATCTGATCTACTGGGAGAATGGTCTCCTATACAGTGAGCCTAAGGT
The DNA here is from genome assembly GCA_963921515.1 of Calotriton arnoldi. Classification (NCBI taxonomy): domain Eukaryota; kingdom Metazoa; phylum Chordata; class Amphibia; order Caudata; family Salamandridae; genus Calotriton; species Calotriton arnoldi. Next base: position 4,968 of record CAWUFW010024573.1, on the reverse strand, counting down.
TGCTGAGCCTGGGTCAGCCCGTGTGCTGGTGGTACCCCAGCGCTTCAGGACCTTCCTACTGGGTCTGGCTCATGACGTGCCTTTGGCAGGACATTTGGGGCAGGACAAGACCTTTGACAGGCTTGTCACCCACTTCTTTTGGCCCCAAATGCGAAGGCAGTCAGATGCACACTGTAGGTCTTGCCAAACTTACCAGGAAAGTGGTAAGAGTGGGAGGAAGGTCAAAGCTCCTCTCCAACCTTTTCCTGTTGTTGGAACACCCTTTGAAAGGGTAGGGATGGATATTGTGGGGCCACTGGATCCCAAGACAGCCATGGGCAACAGGTACATCCTGGTTTTGGGGGACCATGCCACCCGGTACCCGGAGGCAATCCCTCTCAGGACAACGACGGCACCAGTGGTGGGCCGGGCGTTAATGGGGATCTTCTCCCGTGTGGGATTCCCCAGAGAGGTGGTTTCTGATAGGGGGACCAATTTCATATCCAAGTATATGACATCCCTGTGGAAGGAGTGTGGTGTAACCTACAAGTTCACCACTCCTTACCACCCACAAGGAAACGGTCTGGTGGAGAGATTCAACCAGACCTTGAAAGGCATGATCAAGGGTCTAATAGAACCCATGAGGTGTAAGTGGGACGTCCTCTTGCCATGCCTACTCTTCGCCTACAGGGAAGTGCCTCAGAAGTCTCTTGGGTACAGCCCCTTTGAGCTCCTGTATGGCCACCCTGTCAGGGGACCTCTGAGTTTGGTAAAGGAAGGCTGGGAGGCAGCTCCCAGGAAAACTCCCCAGGATGTGTTTAGTTACATGCTGGCCTTTAGAAACCAAACTGCCCGCTTCAAGAAACTCGCTCAGGCGAACCTGGAAGCAAGCCAGGAAGAAATGAAAAGGTGGTATGACCAGAATGCCACTCTGGTCGAATTTCAACCTGGGCAAAAAGTGTGGGTCATGGCCCCAGTGGCACCTTGTGCCTTGCAGGACAAGTGGACTGGGCCATATGAGGTGGTGGAGCGCAAAAGTGACGTCACCTACCTGGTGAATTTGCAGACTCCAAGGAACCCCTTGAGGGTCCTTCACGTGAACCGCTTCAAGCCCCACTTCGAGAGGTCCGAAGTGAGTATGCTCTTGGCGACAGATGATGAGGTGGAAGAGGAGAGTGAGCCTCTCCCGGACCTCCTGTCTACCAAGGAGCATGATGGGTCAGTAGAGGGTGTGATCCTCTCCCCTACACTGACTCAGGAGCAGGAGGGGGCCTGTCACCAGTTGTTGGGACAGTTCGCCCCACTGTTCTCTCTGACCCCCGGTGTTACTCACTGGTGTACCCATGACGTGGACACTGGTGACAGCCCTCCTGTGAAGCACAAAATTTACAGGTTGACTGACCGGGTCAGGGCCAGCATCAAGGAGGAGGTCTCTAAGATGTTGGCGTTAGGGGTGATTGAGCCCTCCAACAGTCCTTGGGCCAGCCCAGTGGTGTTGGTCCCAAAGGCTGCTGCGCCCGGTGCCACTCCAGAACTCCGGTTTTGTGTGGACTACCGTGGGCTCAATGCCGTCACCAGGACTGATGCGCACCCCATCCCCAGATCTGATGAGCTCATTGATCGGTTGGGAGCTGCCCGGTTCCTCAGCACGTTGGATTTAACGTCTGGGTACTGGCAGATTGCCTTAACCGATGGGGCCAAGGAGAGATCAGCATTCTCAACCCCAGAAGGTCATTACCAGTTCCGGGTGATGCCCTTTGGGTTGAAGAATGCCCCTGCCACCTTTCAGAGGTTGGTCAATCAGGTGTTGGCTGGGCTGGAGGATTTCAGTGCCGCCTACCTGGATGACATTGCTGTGTTCAGTTCCAGCTGGGAAGAACATTTACAGCACCTTGAGATAGTGTTGAGGGCTCTGCAAGGTGCAGGCCTCACGATCAAGGCCAGTAAGTGCCAGATCGGGCAGGGTTCTGTGGTGTACTTGGGGCACTAGGTAGGAAGCGGCCAGGTGGCGCCCCTACAACCCAAGATTGACACCATTCTGGCTTGGGAGCCCCCCAAGACCCAGACAGAGGTGAGAGCCTTCTTGGGTCTCACCGGCTACTATAGGAGATTTGTTAAGGGCTATGGCACCATCGTTGCCCCCTTAACAGAGCTGACTTCTAAGAAGCAGCCCAGGAAAGTGATCTGGACTGAGTCCTGCCAGAAAGCTTTTGATGCCCTGAAGGCAGCCATGTGCATGGCGCCCGTGCTCAAGGCACCTGACTTCTCCAAGGAATTCGTCATGCAGACGGACGCTTCAGAGCATGGTGTGGGAGCGGTGCTCTCACAACTGAAGGAAGAGGGCCTGGATCAGCCTGTAGTCTTCCTTAGCAGGAGACTACTCCCCAGGGAACAGAGGTGGAGTGCCATAGAAAGAGAAGCTTTTGCTGTGGTCTGGGCACTGAAGAAGCTGAGACCATACCTGTTTGGGACTCACTTCCGGGTTCAGACGGACCACAGGCCCCTCAGATGGTTGATGCAAATGAGGGGGGAGAATCCAAAACTGCTGAGGTGGTCCATCTCCCTACAGGGAATGGACTTTACGGTGGAACACCGTCCTGGTACAGAACACGCCAACGCAGATGGTCTGTCCAGGTTCTTCCGCCTTAGTGAAGAGAACTCCCATGGGGTTGGGTAGTTCTCCCTACTTTCAGCTGGAGGGGACATGTGTTAGACTTGGCATCTTTTGGCGTGTTTCCCCTAACTTTTTGCTTTCTGACCTCCCGTTTTTGACTCTGTTTTTGCTGGTGTAATGATTCTGCGCACTTTCCTCAGTGCTGTCCAGTGGGAAAGTGCAAGTGCTCCCGTCTAAAATGTGTATGGATTGGTATTTCCATGATTGGCCTATTTGATCTATGTGTCAGTCCCTAGTAAAGTGCACTGCGAGTGCCAGGGCCTATAGATCAAATGCTGTTGGTGGGCTGCAGCACTGGATTGTGCCACCCACGCAAACAGCCCGTAAAGTGTAACTCGGGCCTGCCAACGCAGAGCCTGTGCGCAGCCTGGGGCTGCCATGTCGACTTGGCAAGTGCACACACTTGCAAGTCCCTAAACCTTCCCTTTTCTACATGTTAGTCACCCCTAAGGTAGGCCCAGGGTGCATTGTATGTGAAAGGTAGGACATGCCCTGGTGTGTGTGGCATGCCCTGATAGTGAAATACAGCCTACTTCGTTTTTCACTATTGCAAGGCTACCTGTTCCCCATAGGCCATAATGGGCAGTTTTGATTATTACAGCTTATAATCCTAACTGACCCCGGGAACATGGTAGAAATTTGAGTTTAGTATGCCTGGACTCAGAATGATAAAATGCATCTTTTAGTAAAGTTGGTTTTAACATTCTGGGTTTGAAAATACCACTTTTAGAAAGTCGGTATTTTCTTGTCTAACCATCCAAGCCTGCCTCTGCTAGGTTGTGTATTCCGTGTCTGGAGAGTGAGTGACAGGGGCTGGTGGATGCCGGGAGACAGGGTGAGTCAGCACAGGGCTGAATAGCCAGATCTACATGTAGATGGGTGGGAGGAGTACACCTGGGACCTGAATAGGGCTGGGCCTTCCCTCCACAATGCTGGCTCCACCTCCTGTGGTGCGTCTGATGTCCCTGGCCTGCACCCTGAAAGGAAATATGGAGGCTTGTCAACAAAGTGCTCCAAGACTGACCAGAACTGGTTTGGGCCAGGCAAAGGCCTCTCTGCCTTCAGAGAACAAAGGAATTTGGGCTATAAATATTGGGGCCCTGACCCCATGAATTTAGATCTTGCTGGAATCAAGGAACCTGCCAAGAAGAAGAGCTGGAGAGCTGCTAGGAGGAGTACTGCCCCTTCGCTGAGTGACTGCGTTGTTGGGTTGGCCTGCAGTTGCTGCTTCTGTCTTGGGCAGTGAAAGGACTGGACTGAACTTTCTACAAACTTGTGCTGAGTATCTCCAAGGGCCTGAAACCAAGCTGGCCTCCTGTTAAGAAATCTCAGGGACTGCAAAGACTTCACAACCCTCTGGGTACCGCTTCTGGAACGCTGTTTCAGTTGCCACAGAGGAAGGGAACTGCAACCGACTCCGTCAACCGACTCCATCGCTGGCCCGGTGTCCTGTTTGCACCGCAGACCGCACCGTCCGCACCTCGCACCGCAACCCTGGTCTCACCGACGACGTCCGACGCCATCGCCACCGAGCCGCTGCTTGCACCGTGACCTGTGGGCACCGCAGTTCGCATCGCATCGCATCGCTTCACTGTGCCAGCCGGACCAGACCGACGCTGTCGCTGCAACTGGCTCAACAGTCGTGACCGCATCGCACTTGGGACACCGCTCACACGTTTGCGACGCACCGCTCCGACTCGCACCGCTGTCCGACGCCAGCTCCCGCACTCCGGCTTGGTCGCCTGCATCGTAACCTGTCAGCACCGCATCGTACACCGTCTCGCCCTGCACCGCACGCCTTGGACTCACCGACTCCGTCTGCATGACGCTCATCGAGCCGCTGCCTGCACCGCATCGAGGGACTCTGCTGGCCCGTATCGACGCGGCCGGCTGGAACTGTTAGATTCAGTGGTTTTCAGCATCGCGGTAGACTCGGACGGAGCTACCGACTCGTACAAACTTTGTTTTTGAACTATTCCTACAAAGAAGAAGTTATCTTGCAACGTAATCACTTTTGAAGTACTGTATTGTGGATTCTTATCGTATTTGGTCTTGTCTTGGGTATATAAAAATATTGGTTATTTTTCTAAACTGGTGTGGTGTCCGTTTGTAGTGCTTACATTATATTACTGTTGGTTATGTGCCAATGCTTTACACACTGCCTCTAAGATAAGCCTGACTGCTCGTGCCAAGCTACCAAGGGGGTGAGCAGGGGTTATTTTAGGAGTGTAACTCCCTTACCCTGACTAGGAAGAAGGGCCCCTACTTGGACAAAGGTGCAACCCCTTGCCAACTAGAGATCCCATTTCTAACAG